>JAVKPL010011462.1:0-49369 GCA_032173675.1 Gastrolobium villosum | reverse complement strand
ATGTGCATCTTACTTCGTTGAGTTACGTATTTGTCAACAGTTAAGTTGGTAATAATAAGTATTAAAAAGAATTAAGTAGTAAGTATAACCTCCCATTAGTTTTAATTTTTCGGGAATCAAAAAAAATTTCCCACCAAATATATCCTCCGCCATACCAAACGGGCCCCCAAAATTTAAACATCTATATATTCCCGTCTCACCCCATTCCGCTCTCTGTCTTTTTTGTTCGTTCTTGAAGAGAGTGACGCTCTTCCTTATTGCTTTGCTTTCTAGTTTTGTTAATCGTTGGAGTTCAACCGTGTCAACCATGTCTTCGTCGATAGCGGCGTACACGAGGCTGGGTTACCTGACTCGGAAGGAGAGAGACGGAAGTCAAGTTTGCGCGTTCAATTAAAGTCAAGAACAAAACTGTCGCACCCATTCAGATCACAGCGGAGCAGATACTACGTGAGGTTCCGCACCCACGGAAGCGGAAGATAACCGATTCGACGGAGCTTGGTGAGTACCATTTGCCGAAGCGGAAAAGGCTTGAGGACTTGATTCGGCAAGGTCCACGGAGCAATGGTGAATGGCTCAACGCCCAGTGGGAAGAGTCACAGGGCGACCTCAAACGCGCTCGCTCCGTTTGGGAAAGAGCATTGGAAGTTGATGACAAGAATCCCACCGTGTGGCTCAATTATGCGAAGATGGAGATGAAGAACAACTTTACAAACCATGCTAGGAACGTGTGGGATCGTGCCGTGACTCTTTTGCCTAAGGTTGATCAGTTGTGGTATAATTATATTGACATGGAGGAGAAACTTGGCAATGTCGCTGGAGCGAGGCAGCTTTTTCTGAGGTGGATGAAGTGGATGCCTGACGAGCAGGTATGGCGCTCTCACATCGAGTTCGAGGTGCGCTACTATGAAATTGAGCGAGCTCGGGAGTTATTCGAGAGGTTTGTTCGGTGCCACCCCAAGGTTGGGTCTTGGATTGACTATGCCATGTTTGAGTGGAAGAATGGAGAGATTGCTAAGGCCAGAAAAGTTTTTGAGATAGCGGTGGAGAAGATGGTGGACCAGAGGCTCACCGACAATGATGAAGAAGCAGAGAATCTGTTTGTTGCTTTTGCTGAGTTTGAGGAAAGAAATAAGAGACAGAGAAAGCAAGATTGATATATGAATTTGCAGTTAATTACCTTCCACAGGGAAGAGCAGAATATTTGTATAGCAAGTTTTTGGCCTTTGAAAATCATTATGGGGACAGGGAAGGGATGGAGGATGAAACTGTTGCTAAGAGAAGGTTTCAGTATGAGGATGAAGTGAGAAAAAATCCTTTGGATTATTATGCATGGCTTTACTATATTAGATTGGAAGAAAGTGTTGGGAGCATAGAAAGAATCAGGCAGGTTTATGAGAGAGCTATAGCCAATGTTCCTCCAATTGAGGAGAAATACTACTGGAAGCGCTATATTTATTTGTGGTATGTCTTATTTGAATCCTGATTTGTTGTTTATTCACTTTTTTTCACTATTTTTACGTTTTCTCTTAATATTTATAATTCCTTTATGTGTAACTTAGGATTAATTTTGCACTCTTCGAAGAGCTTCATGCTGTAGATATGGAGCGGACAAGAGATGTATACAGGTATGCGGCCTTCTGTTAACTTGAAGTTTGGATATTGATAATCACATTGGACTTGCCCTACACGTCACTATCATGTTTATCAATATTGGG
The DNA here is from genome assembly GCA_032173675.1 of Gastrolobium villosum. Taxonomy (NCBI): domain Eukaryota; kingdom Viridiplantae; phylum Streptophyta; class Magnoliopsida; order Fabales; family Fabaceae; genus Gastrolobium; species Gastrolobium villosum. Next base: position 47,654 of record JAVKPL010011462.1, on the reverse strand, counting down.
CACGGAGCTTGATAGTGATGTTATGGAATTTCTGTTTTAAAGAAATTTTCCTTACTGAATCACCTCAAAAACGTCTTTTATTCAAATTCTCATTGCAGTATTAGCATAAGTAGATTTATCCTATTAAGTATTGACACTACTGCCGTTCTCTGTGATTTCAATATCTGTAGGGAGTGTCTCAACCAGATACCTCACCATATCTTCTCTTTTGCAAAGATATGGCTTCTAGCGGCCGAATTTGAAATACGTCACCTGAATCTTAAAGGTGCTTGTCAAATATTAGGAAATGCCATTGCAAAGGCTCCTAAAGATAAGGTAATATTTATGCAAATGCCAGCATAATAACTTCTTTTCTTTGCAGTATGGTTAACTTCTCATGTTGCTCTGCTCTTTGGACGACAGATTTTTAAGAAGTATATAGAGATAGAACTGCAACTTGGTAATATAGAACGATGTAGAAAACTGTATGCAAAGTATCTGGAGTGGTCGCCTGACAATTGCTATGCTTGGAGCAAGTATGCAGAATTGGAGAGATCTTTATCTTAGACTGATCGAGCTCGAGCAATTTTTGAGCTTGCAATTGCACAACCAGCATTGGACATGCCTGAGCTATTGTGGAAGGTACACAATTTATTTCTCGTGTGAGTCAATGCCTGGCATACTCGCATTTAACCATATGTTTGCTTTTTTGAATTGTTCAATGAATAATGATCACTCTGTAGTATGCTTATAGCATTGTTTAATGAAAAAAATTAAATTTTTTGTCGTTTCTTGTTTGAAAGCAGCCAATTGACCCCACGAAAACATCCAATATAGTTCTCCAACATCTATTTTAATTCTGTCCCGGTGTGACACGGCATGCCTTGTGTTCTTTTATCATTCCTTCTTGTCCTTGTTAGAGTAATACTCTGCTCAGCTTAGCAGTGTAGTAGTATTTGTAATTAACTATTATATAGTTATGCCTAGCGGTCAGCCTTGCTTGCAAGTAGTTATTAGGTTCATTCAGTTTTCAGTTACAAGTACAGAATAGAAAACACTCAGTTTCTCTCTCTCAGTTTGTTGTGGTTCTTGATTTCTATCACTTCATACCTTGTTTAGGATAACTATATAAATATTGGTCATAACCTAATTGTAAATTTGTGAATACAAAACAGACATACATTGACTTTGAGACTGCTGAGGGTGAATTTGAGAGAGCAAGAGGACTTTATGAAAGGCTTCTTGATCGAACAAAGCACTTGAAGGTTTGGATAAGCTATGCGGAATTTGAGGCAAAAGCTATGGATGAGGAAGGTTTAGACTTAACAGAAAATGAGCAAAAGAAGCAATGCATTCAGCGTGCTAGAAGTATGTGATCTCAATGCTATGTTCATATGCTGTTAATTTGTGATTTTATGTTGTGAATGTTTTCAGTTTGAATTGAAGTGGAATAATTTTTTGATTCTCTGTATATTTCATTTTGTGCCTGCACCAGGGGTGTATGAGGATGCTCTTAACTACTTCAGATCATCATCTCCAGATTTGAAAGAGGAAAGGGCAATGCTATTGGAGAAATGGCTCCACCTGGAGGCTTCTTCTGGGGAGCTGGGTGATGTTAGCTTAGTCCAGTCTAAGCTGCCCAAGAAGCTCAAGAAGATGGTTCTACCTGGTAAGTAACTAACGCTATTCTATTTTTGCTATTCTATTCTTGCAAGCTGTTGTTTTTCCTACTTCATTCCTGTGAATTTGATTTGCCAGAATTGAAGAGTTCGTCACCTTTTTATTCCCTGGGGAAACTCAGACACCTTATCTCAAGATCGTGGAAGCTACTTACAGGATGAAGATATGATTGATAGCATTTTGTAGCTCTCTTTAATTATTGTTTAACTGGTAAAAACAGTAGCTTCAGCAGCTAAGTAGATTTTTGGCCTTTTAAAAAATGCAATAGAGAACTGCATTTGAGAAACATATGCTTTTCTAACATTGTTGTAACTTGTAAATCGCGACATTCTCTCACGAGTTATTAATGCTATGTTCCGTTTCATTCGCTTAAAATGAGAGCACAACCGAAAAAAATGTGCTTGCATGGATTTGTAAAAGGAACGAGGAACTAGATAAAAAACATGATGAGGGACAGCACAAAATCTCCAAGAAATCACGGGAAAATTTTGGGGAAAGCTCAAGAAAGTTAGAATGACAAGATTCTCCTTTCTTCACAACCACAAGAACGATCTTTGTCTCTTCTTCTCCACTGTCATATATGTAATAGATATTAAATTAATAAAAAAAATCAAATTTTGTTTATTGCACTTTTTTAACGTTAAACATACAGTGTATAACATAAAAGGTATTGAAGTGAATTTTTCATTGTTCTATTCAATGCATATGCACATCAAATAATGGATTATTAAGCACCAGTCAGACCAAAGAATTAGCCATATGTCTTGTGTTCTTCTCCTTCTTGTCTTGTATCCCATTGTACATTTTTGACCCAATTAAATATGCATGAGTACCGCAATAATACGAATAAAACGTAGAACCTTTGCATACTTTGGCTAATATCAGGTGAATTATAGCGAAAACATTTGAATTCATACGTCATCGTTTACACTTTGTTATTTACTATTATTATTTATTTATTGGTTGCGTTGTATGTAACTCGTTAGTTAATACTCATTTGTATAGGTTATAATGGATTATATGATTTGTGAGGGATTGTGGCAAAACTTATTTCGGTCTATTTGCGAGTATTATATTTAATAAGTAAGTGAAATTTAGCTTTTAATTTTTTTATTTAATTAGGTAAATTAATAACTTGATTTTTTTTAAATATTTATTTAACCTATTATGTTTGTTTATTTATTTGTATTCAAACATGTGATTAAGAATTTATAATATTTACATAGTTCATTAATTATCTATTAGTATAATATATTCAGTCTATATAAAATACAATTTTGTTAAAGTCACACAAAAATATAATAAACTTTGTAACATTTTTTTTTTTTGGTGAAACTTTGTAACATTTTAAAATCTTTCGTATAACAAATTTTAATAAACTCTTAAGTCTTTTATACTTCAGTAAAAATAAACAAGACTAAGTTTAATTTTTAAAAAAAAAATAATAATAAATCACGCTCAAGCACACAATTTTATAATATATATGTTTTGGTAATTTTAGATGATATTTATAGCTTTTCGCCAAGGAATAATCCATTTTCATGGATTTACCTATAGATCTCAGGCATTGCTATTAAAATCCTACAGGATTAGTAAAATCGCTCAATTGAACTGGGAATCAAACCACCAACCAATCCGGTCCAGAAAATGGATTGATCGTGCAATTGAACCGGTCTTAAATTTTTGAACATAAAACAATCTTTTCACTTGAATTAACTTTTAAAAATATGATTAAAATTTCAAAAGATTCGCAACCGTTCGGATTTAAACCCATGTTAGCACTTGCCACTAGATTATATTTATTTAATTGTTAAAATAGATCTATTAATTTTTTATTAAATAATTCAATTTAACCGTTTTAACAGAGTTTAATATTAAATTTATCTCCTACACATATAATAGTGTATGGATATGAGGATAAGAAAGTGAAAAAAGAAAACATATGTTCAATACACTTTTATTTGTGTAGAAGCACTCGATAAAAAATAATCGCTTCTAACTTATAACCCCAATTAACTCAAAAATACACTAACACGTTGACTAATGAAAAAATGGTAATACCCCAATAATATTAGTTGGCTACTTCCAACTAATATTGCATTCCATAATGGAATCGGTATTTTTATTTTTTCGCTTAAAATGTGGAAGATTAATGTTACTTTATTCATTGGTTAATTTTCATATGCTAAATTGTTGGATAAATAATGGATTGCTTGTGGAATATTTAAAGGATCCAGATGTGCATCCTCGGCACCTTTCTCATCTATTCGGTCTATTCCTAGGGGCAAGGGCATAAAATCTCTTCTTAAAAACTTTTTTTTTTTTCATTACCTTTTTTATAATAAAAACTTTTATAAAAATATATTTGACTAAGGAAAAAAAAGCTAAAAATAAAACATGTCAAATAGATATGAAGTGTTTTTAAGTGGAAAAAAGAAATTCAGATATTTTGACAAAAATTCATGTTACAAAAGAGAAGCAAAATTCTCAAAATGCTTTATATATATATTTTTCTCTTAACCCCAAAAAGACATCGCATGGAGAAACACTCTTCCCTCCTCCTCCTCATTATTATTATTGGAAATATAGAAAGGCTAGTGAATTTGTTCTGCTTGAGCAATTCATTTAAGGAAAAGGGATAAATTTCTTACAGCACAATTGATCCAAACAAGCATGCTGCCAAAAAATCAACATATGAATGTTGATTACTATTTAAAATTCACCAACTTCATAACTCCAACTAGTTTTTTCATATACCAAGAAACACTTCAAAAAGACAGCCAGAAACCAAAAAAAAAGTGTTAACTGGTACTACACTTCTCTATTGCACTTCCATTCAGGGCATCATCAGGACCCATCATACATCTTTCTCCTCTCTGACAAAAAAAAAAGTCTTTTGGCGAAGCTCACTCTGAACATAAATGTCACCATTCAAAGTCCTCTCAGGAACTTCAGCAATGTACCTCTCAAAGTTAGGTCTTATTCTATCAAAAGAATAACTTGTTCTCTGAGCTGTTCTTCCATGTGCTTCTTGCAAAAAATTTGAGCTTGCCCCAAAGACCTTATAGCCTTCATTTCTAGCACCAAGTGGTAAGGGAACAATATCCATTCTCCTACTACGTTTTCCCTTAGCTCTAGGATTGAAAACAAACTTAAAAGTGCTGCATTTACCAAGTGGAAAGGGTTCATCACATCTATAGCTATCACCTCGCTTATTGTTATAACCTGGGTAATCTTCAATCTTGAAGTCAGCACACTCGATCAATGCCAAAAAGCTTTGCATGGCAAGCTTCTCTATGTTCCAATCGCTAAAAGGAGCTGTGCATTTGTGATTAACATGAATTTCGCCATTGGCTCGAAGCATGCAAGTTGCATTCTTGAAGAAACCAAGCACAAGGTCTTTATGCATCCTGTAATTCAGGAGGAAAGACACAAAGAACTTCACATACAATCACATGGAGGGTTGATAGGAATTCCATACTTAACTTTTAAGTGTGATAAACATAGAAATTTAACACATTTGAATATACAAACCAGCAATTCCGCAAAAAACTAGCAGAATAAAACGTTAAATTCATGATCACACTTCAGAAACATATTTTGAGTAACTAAATTAATGCCATTTCAAGTTTCCACGAAGTACAGAAGACAGAATCAAGCTACACTTTCTACTTAAATCTATTCCCTTTTTGGCCTTAGAGAAGCATAGCAGAACCATGAGCATTTCAAACAAGTTTTTGTTCTTTATAAAGCACTCAAGACATTAACTAATCATCAAACTGAATGATACTAGAAAACTCACTTAATCATTAATGGATTATCTTCTTTCCTGTGAAAGCCCGCGTGAGGAAAGTTGAATATAATTCGATCAAACCTCCGCATTTTCAAATCTGAATGAAGCTTCATTTTGGTTGCATCCACTCCATGTAACAAGCATGCTCCCAGCTTTTGTAAGTCATCTAAATTTGACTTTGCATTCTTGTACTTCTTGGTAACATCATCTACATGAACAGGGTGAGCATTGATGACAAGCCAGAAAGAAGCATTTTGCAATGCAACAAATATACTTACACTAATTAAGGGTGTTTGTGCTTGGTAGAAGCCAAAATGAAAGGGAAGAAATTAGTGGAAAAACAACTGACATGGCATTTGGGTTTTGAACACAAATAAGTTACATGAATCTAAAGTTATCCCTTATTTTCATGCATCCTCTTTCCTCCTTCATATTTTCACTCCTTGCAAGCACATTCAAAACTAGAGCAAATTAGATATATATAATAAACTACATAAACAACACTACCCAAAAAGAAATAAATAAATAAAACAATTAAGGGAATAAAAAAAGAGAAAAAAAAAATACATATATTTTCAAGACAACCAAGTGAAAATAAACAATATTTCTAAGAAAAGACAAGGAGAACAAACCCAATATATTCTTTCCTGCAAATAAAAAAAAAGGGGGAAGTGTCACATTGAAAGAAGAATCACACATGATATGATCAAACCCAGTACACTCTTTCCTGTAAATAACGTTCTATTCCAAAGGACAAAAGGAACATCCATAACAAACAAACGGTTTTCTCAAGCATGTTCTTTATACCCCATGTATCCAAGGTCGAAACTTTCTCAATGAAACATGCTGCATAAGCCAAAAACACGAGCAGAATGGTAAAGGGTCATGCAAGAACCAAGCAAAAAGAGAGAGAGAGAAAGAGACCGAAGGAGTCAAGAGAGGAAGCGAGGATGTTGGCAGCGGAACCAAAAGAGTTGGCGAGGGAAAGGGAGAAAGAGAAATCACCCTCACCCACCAACAGTATTTGATGATCACTGCAATAATGTGTCACCCATTTTTTACCCTCTCCTCCTTCTTCATCTTCCATTTCCACTTGTTTCTTTCACACCCTTTTTCTTGTTTTCCACTGCACCTTTCTCGCAAGGGTGCCAATCATTCAATTTTTGAAATAGCTATGGGTGTCTCAATCTCATGTCGGATAATCTTTTTTTTTTTTTAAATTGCCATTTAAATAATAAATTACAAAAATAATGTCGTTTTTAAATATTTTTGAAAAAAATATTTATCATTATAAGAAAAAGAAATATATAAATTAATATTTTTTATTTAAAATTTAAATTAAAAAAAAAACTAATCACCCGTACATAATTAAGAATTTTTTATATGGGAAAAAGATTTCTCATGTTGTATGAGAAATCTACACTCCTACCACTCTTACTTCGATATCCGTACCAATTATTTTTCTATTTTTTAATTTTTTTTTTTAAGATGGGCCCATCCCTTTCTCTCTCTGTAGAAAAACTTACATTTCTCATGCAACGTGAGAAATTGCAAATGCAAACCCTTTACATTCATCTCCTCCGCTGTCTCGTACTATTTTTCCACTTTCTCTTACTATTTTTACGAAGGAAAGAAAACGTAAAAAATCATTAATTTTGCATGTTTCGTCTAAAATAACATAATTCTTAAGAAGATAAATATTTTTTCCTTCTTTAATATTTGAAATTCAATCTTATTTTTCATGAAAAAATAAAATTTAACCTTATTGTAATAAGTATAAATTTATTTTTTTAATTAAAAAAATATAAATATCTAAAAAACTTAATGTTAGCCATGTATTTTACAATTATCTTTATGTGCTAAAATAAAAATACATTTCCCATTTATTTTCTGATTGTTGGCTAATCCAAAAAAAAAAAAAAATTGGTAGATTGCCAATCCAAAATTTAACTTCAGTTTTTGTGTGTACCTTATGTATTATTTTTAAATTTTTTCATAATATTAATTTAAATCAAATTAATTGAGTAATTGATAAATTCATGTATATGTAAAAAATTGAGACTACATGTGGAATAATTTCAAATATCACTGTAGGTTTTGGGTGCTAGACCACTTAATTTTTGGGTGCTCTCTCTAGGGATAATATAAGGAAGAAAGAGCAGGAATAAATAGGGAAAACAATTTTTTATTTGTAAAAAGGACTACTAAAAAGTTCAATGAGCTTGTACCATTGAATTTTTGCTCCCGTAGGTTTTGTGATCAAGAGATTCTTTATGACAAACTAAAATTGTGAAGGACTACATGATTTTTCAGTAAACGGTGTGCTTCATGATTTGCTGTCTTCCAAAAGGTCCAATGCACAATTAGTGTAAAGTTGCTAACAACGAAGGTACATCAAAGACTCTGAGCTTCATGATTTGCTGCACCAAAAAATCCATTTCCTTTGACTGCCAAGAAGATTAACATGTATCTAATTTACAATGTACACCTACTTATGTACATCCCAAAAGGTGACCATAAACACCCATCGGGCCAAATCAATATGAGTTGGTCAAAGTGTATCGAGGCAAATCACACACGGTTGAAGTAAGAAGGCTTTTGGGTAATCTGTTTTCCGGGCTGGGGATTGTAGATGATGATGGGAGGTCTTTGGTTCTCCTTTAGCGTGATGATCCTGATTGGGGTACATGCAATGACACTCCGACGCTCAAGTCAGTATTAATGACAGATTGATACAGTAGCAGATAAGCAAGTTAGGATGAGGGGTGGGCCAACTTGGGTTAAGGACTATGTCTTGTAAAGTCTAGGTGGAGTCTCTTAGTTTGTTGATTGTTGTTAGTAACAGAAAGGAGAAGTTAGTTAGAATAACAGTTGTCTGTTAGTTGTTGGTTGCTGTTAGTAACAGATAAGGGAAGTTAGTTAGAAAACAGTTATGCCTATGTGGCAGTTGTAAAGAGACTATAAAGGGTCATCCATTGTATGGTCCTTGGTATTCAGAAAATAATAAAGTGGTTGCTATTCAGAATACACACTATCGTTTGTATCATTGGTGCTTTCATATTGTGGACTCTTTTCATCTTCCCGAAATGAAGATGCAGGAGCTGGCAGAGGAATTTTTGCAGTATCGTGAGCAGAATAATCAACGTTTCGAGCAATTGTTGATAACCATGGAAGCTAGATTTCAAGAGGTTCAATCGACTTTTCGTGAGTTTGTGCATGGGTCGAAATCGTCTGAACAGAAATCGGGGCATAGTGCTCATCATTCTCATGCAGGTGAGAACTTGAGTGGGTATCATGATGATCCTCGAGCGGTTCTTAAGTTCGTGAAACCTGAGATACCGAAGTTCGATGGCAAGGAACCGAACACATGGATTTTCAAGACAGAATTGTTTTTCAAAATTCAACAGGTTCCTGAATCCTTCAAGGTGGATTTGGCTGGGTTGCGCATGGAAGGTATTGCTGCCGATTGGTTTCAATGGATGTCTACAAGTGGAACCATAACAACTTGGGTGACATTGGTTCAGGCGATTAGGGAACGTTTTGGTCCCTCAACTTATAAAGACGTTCGAGGAGTTTTGGCTAAATTGATGCAACAGGGTTCTTTATCGGACTATATGGCTGAGTTCCAACGGTTGATGAATCAGGTCCAACATGTAAGTGATGATTTACTCATGACTTTCTTATTTGCGGGGTTGCAGCCAGATCTTCAAGGAGCTCTTCAGTTACGTAGGCCCAATACTTTGCATCAGGCGATGCAATTGGCTATAGCCTATGACAGCCACCATGGGGAGTTGCGATCTTCTCTCAACAGTTCGCAAAAGAGGTTCTTTCCAAAGCCTAATCTTTCTGATAAGGCAGGACCTTCAACAACACCTTTAGTGTCCAATTCTACTGTCAATTCTGCATCTGGTATTGAATCATTACCCGTTAAGAAATTGTCTATGGAGCATTTGAGAAAGCGAAAAGAATTGGGTTTATGTTACACTTGTGATGAGAAATGGACCAACAAACATCGTTGCCAATCCAAGATGTTGTTCATGATTGTGGATGAGGAGGAACCGAATGGGGATTCCGAGGAAGAGATTCTCTGGTGTCAGAATGAGAATCAAGGGCCTAAGTTGGATGCTGCTTTACATTCCTTGACGGGTCCTGCAGATGTCAGATCATTGGTTCTGTTAGCTACTGTCAACAGCCAAGAGGTATCAGTTTTGATTGATTCTGGTAGTTCTCATAGCTTTATAAGGAAGGAATTAGCTGAACAACTTCAGTTACCAATGGTTAAGTCTCCTAAAATGAGAGTTTTTATGGGAAATGGAGAATTTTTAAAATGTGATCGTAGATGTCCTAAGGTGCAATTGAGGATTCAAGGGCACTGTTTTGTAACCGATTTGTTTGTGGTGGAGCTTTGTGATCTCAATGTTGTTTTGGGGATGCAATGGTTGGTAACTTTAGGAAGGGTCACTCATAATTATGGAGACCTTTTGATGGAGTTCACTTGGCAAGGCAAGCAAATTACCTTACAAGGTGGGAAACAACAATTGCAGCTGTTGGATGGTGTAACAGATGTGCAGTGTCATTCTTTGGAGAGTCATGACAACACTCTCTTGACTGAGGTACCTGCTGAATTGTTAGCCTTACAAGACAAAATTCCTCCACCATTGTGGACTATTTTAGTCACATGTCAGCATGTTTTTGACACACCCAAAGTGTTACCACCTTTTCGTGACAGTTCCCATGCTATTCAATTGTTAGATAAATCAACAGCTGTTAAGGTCAAGCCTTATAGATATCCTCATCATCATAAGGAGGAAATTGAGAAACAGGTTGCTGATTTAATGTCTAATGGGTGGATCCAACATAGCCATAGTGCATTTTCATCACCTGTTTTATTGGTCAGAAAGCAGGATCACTCTTGGCGCATGTGTGTGGATTATAGGGCTTTGAATGCCATCACCATTAAAGATGCTTTTCCTATTCCTACAATAGATGAACTCTTGGATGAACTTTTTGCTGCTAAGGTGTTCACTAAGCTAGATTTACGTTCGGGTTATCATCAAATACGCATGAAGCCGGAGGACATACACAAGACAACTTTTAGAACTCATGAAGGCCACTATGAGTTCAAAGTAATGTCTTTTGGCCTTACTAATGCACCTGCCACTTTTCAAGCAGCCATGAATGGTATTTTCCGACCATTTTTAAGGAAGTTTATTGTAGTTTTTTTTGATGATGTGTTGATCTATAGTGTATCCTTGGAAAAACATGTTGATCACTTGAATATAGCTTTAACATGTTTGCTGCAAAACTCATTTTTTGTTAAACTCAGTAAATGTGAGTTTGGAGTAGGTGAGTTAGCCTATTTGGGGCATGTGGTTACAGCAACTGGAGTCAAGGTTGATGCTACAAAAATTGCAGCCATGGTGGACTGGCCAGTTCCTAAGTCCATTAAACAATTGAGAGCTTTCCTTGGTTTAACAGGCTATTATAGGAGGTTTGTGAAGAGCTATGCTTCCTTAGCTCATCCCTTGACAGAATTGTTGAAGCAGGATAAGATCACATGGACCAAGGAAACAGATTTGGCTTTTACAACATTAAAGGCAGCAATGTCTTCGACTCCCATTTTACAGTTACCTGATTTTACATGTCCTTTTATAGTAGAATCAGATGCTTCTAACATTGCAGCTGGTGCTGTCTTATTGCAGCATGGAAAGCCTATTTCTTTTTTTAGCAAGAAGTTTGGTCCACGAATGGCTACTTCTTCGGCATATGTTCGAGAATTGTATGCTTTAACTGAGTCCATCAAGAAGTGGCGTCATTACCTCCTTGGATCTCATTTTGTTATTAGAACTGACCATAAGAGCCTTAAAGAATTACTCCATCAAAAGGTTCATACAGAGGATCAACAAAAGTATCTCTACAAGCTAATGGGGTACCAGTTTACAATAGAGTATAAATCTGGAGCTTCGAATATTGTTGCAGATGCCTGGTCTAGGCAATTTCCTGATGAGCCTAAGTTACAGATTTTTGCATTGAGATCAGAACCAACATTGGAGATTTGGGAGCAGATTAAAGAGGAAAATAAGAAAGACAATGAGCTTTTAGAGATTCATAAAGCTTTAGATGAAGGCACAATTACTGATTCTAAGTTTGCTAAACGACATGGCATGATTTTTCACAATCATAGATGCTTGTTGGGTTCAAACTCTTCCCTTAAGGAGCTGTTGTTAAAAGAGGCTCATTGCACACCAATTGGAGGCCATGCTGGAATCCACCGAACTTATTTGCGTTTGTCCACTTCATTTACTTGGAAGAACATGCGCAATGATGTCCAGAATTTCATTCGAGCTTGTACAGTTTGCCAACATGTGAAGACCTCAACTCAATTGCCTTTGGGATTACTACAGCCATTGCCGATTCCTAATGCTATTTTTGATGATCTCACATTGGACTTCATTACAGCTCTTCCTCGATCAAATGGTTTCACTACAATCTTAGTAGTAGTTGATAGATTGTCCAAATATGCCCATTTTGGACCTCTGCCTTCTTCTTATACAGCTGCCACAGTTGCCCAATTATTTTGCGAATTAGTAGTGAAACATCATGGTTTCCCTTGGACTCTACTGTCGGATCGGGATACTATTTTTATGAGTAAATTTTGGCGCCATTTGTTTAAGTTGAGTGGTACTAAATTGCTTGCAACTTCCGCTTATCATCAACAAACAGATGGCCAATCGGAAGTCACAAATCGCTACTTGGAACAATATCTACGGGCCTTTTGTTCTGAACAAAACTCAAGATGGGTCCATTTGCTGTGTTGGGCAGAATTACATTATAACACATCGGTGCATTCTGCTCTTCATATGTCACCTTACCAAGCTGTGTTTGGGAAGCTTCCAGTTCTGATTCCTCCTTATCAGAAGGGTACCGTTCAACTAGAGGCAGTGGACACTATGCTTCAACAGAGACAAGAAGTGTGGGATTATTTGAAGATTAACTTGCGAAGAGCCCAAGAGAGAATGAAGCATCAAGCTGATAAGCATAGGCAGGAACGCACTTTCAAAGTGGGTGATAAGGTTTTGATTAAATTACAACCTTATAGGCAGTTGTCAGTAGTACGAAGAACAAATCACAAACTTGCTAAACGTTACTTTGGTCCTTATGTTGTTGAGCAAGTCATTAGTCCAGTGGCTTATAGATTAACTCTTCCGGAAGGGAGTTTGATTCACCCAGTATTTCATATTTCGGTTTTGAAACAATTCTATGGCAACATGGATGAGAAGTGTGAACCATTACCAGCCGCCATTCTGCAGAACAAACCGGTTCAACAACCGATGGCCATTTTGGATTCACGGGACATAATGGTGAATGGAAGGAAGCATCAACAGCATTTAGTTCAGTGGTCCGCCACAGTACCTGAAGATGCTTCATGGGAGGACGCGGAGTTATTGAGGCAAACGTATCCACAGCTGCACCTTGAGGGCAAGAGCTGCAGGTTCAGCCGGTGCTTTCATAGCCTGATCTCTTAATGTCAGGCTATCTTGGTAGAGTGGTGGCAAGCTGGTGCTGTCTTCTGTTTATTCAATGGTGCGGTGGACCTTTATATCCTATAATTGCTTCCTTATCTTTGAAGTTGTGTCAAAGGGCAGTTTCATGCGCAATGGTGGAACCGCGCCCTATTATGCGCGATGGAAGCCATCGCGCCTCACTTTGGGCCTTGCAGGTTTGGGCTTTGTTCTTATGTATTTGGGCCTTTGATGGACCTATCATATTTTATCCAGATTAGCTTCCCAAGAAAGGCAGTATCTTATATTAGTGAGATGTTTCCAATAATGTTGCCACAACAAACACTCTCTCCTTATGATTTCCTTGTATGAAAATATCAATCATATTGCTATCCTGGGCCATCATCATAGCAACCTTAACCCTTTGAGATACACTTAATCCTTCAATCTTTTTTAATTCATCAAGAATTGACATTCTTCGGTTACTTCCTTCTACTTGATTTGTAAAACATGAGAATGTTGTGGTAAAGGCTGGAGAATTTTGTACACCGTCTTTAGTTGCGGTATCGGAAATTGGATTATAATTCTGTGCTTGCGTAGTGTCATCCATTAGGCCATAGAAATCATATGCAAAATCCCCACTCTCATCAAACACAACAACTTCTCTTTTCAATTCCTCTACAACATCTTCGGTTATGCATCTTGTCTGGTAGCAACATCTCGGCCGAAGATTGGACCTAGTTCATCAAAGAAGGGGAATGACTTTTTGTAAAGGCCCCTGACTTTGGGATCGGTTTGCAAAATAAGCATGTAGTTAATATTAGTACACGATTCTTGTATGCTAAAAAAATGAAGTTAATAGAATTTAAGACGTAATATAACATTATATTTCACCTTCACCCACTCAGTGAATTTTTTTTCCACATCGATAATCTTTGCCTTGTGTTCCACCCAAATCCACTATCACCGTTAGGGCCAATCATTTAAAATTTATTTGATATAAATATATTCACAAAGCAACTCCAATCACGAGCAACCATGGATTCGAATATTTATATTTTGTACAAAGAAATAAAGAGAAATATACCAGAAATATGTCTTTCACCCCAAATAATAAATATTTTAACTTAGGAAAAAAGAAGTCTCATTTAAAAGAAAACAAAGTATGACCGGTCATACTTTGTGTAAATCGAAAACTTGCTTTTTTTTTCTCTCTCATCAGTCACATCACTGACGTGTAAAGTTAAAAAAAAGAGTAACTTTTTAGAATTACACAGAGTATGACCGGTCATACTCTATGTAAATCACTAAAAGGACACAACTTGTGTATGACACACACTAAACCCTTTAACTTATTACATATTAGTGAATTATTTAGTAACATAACATAAATAAAAATGAAGGATAAAATGAGAATTGTATATCAAAATATGCATATTTATTTAAAATGATATCCCTAATAACATGAATCCTTCCAAGTATTCCGGATGATACTTGTAATAGCCTAAATAATTAAATTACAATGTATAGCTATGTGCTGTAAATTCGTTTTGCTTTTCGGTAAAACATGTTATTAATTAACTTGAATAAGTTAAACAGTTTGTTGCATGTTGCAATAATCATTTGATTATTTCTTTGATGGTATGGTATATGAAAGCTAACAACATCATGACTTCACTTTACATCAAAGTGAATACAATTTTTTTTTTTTTTTTTTCACGTATACAATTAGATAAATCAAATGCAGCTAGCTGCTCATCTACCTACAGAACAAAAAAGCAGCAACTATGAGAAAAAATTCTAAGCTGGTGTTTGGTTGGGAGGGATTTTGGAGGATGTCTATCTTTCTCAAGTATGGCTTTTAGAAACACCATGTTTGTTTCAACATATTTCTCCAAAAACCTATCTTCCAGGAAGTATGGATTTATGAGAAACATAGATATCCGCACTGTTCAAAAACCCAATTTGAAGGTGGGATTTTCGGAAAACCGGTTATCTCACCTTTAATGCACTGTTGATTTCATAAAGCTAGTTAATTTTCTCAGTAAAGTTTTTCCCCACCAAATAACTTTTTTTTACATTTTTCTATCTATTTCACTTTATCCATTTTTCCAATTATTTCTCTATCTATTACATTTTCGTACTATTCTAAAAAAAATTCCCAAACCAAACACCCGCTAAAAGATATCTTTATGAAAATCGAACTTAGTGTTGGTTGTCCTGGAAAACTCGAGAGAAAGCCTTTTAAGTTCACCAACCAATCCGGGCGGCCCATTGTAAAAAACACCTGAAAATCATTAAATGCATTGAACATGAGCTAAGCAAGATATGATGGTATATGAATTTGTACAATTAAATTAAGGGTCCCTCCTTTCCCAGGTTGTAGGAGGATTTTACTATAGACACAAGATGTGATGGGTCCCATATCTTATTAAAAAAAAAAAAAAAATATTACATATATTTCGATGTATCACTAATAAGAAAAAGAATTCTCCTGAAATATTTTCTCCCCTTGAATTAAAGAGCAAAATCAAAATACTTACCAACTCTTTTTTCCGGATGTTCGAGGGCTGCATGTTTAAAGACACTACGCCAATTTGGCCTAGCAAAATGTGTCTTGACCGTTGTCCCTGAAACTATATCCACACCATTTTTGGCATGCTGAAGGGACTGAAGTATTGTGATCAAAGCCGATCGAGCATCTCCTTCCTCATACACACTAAGGCAATAGTTATGAAGCTCGATTATTCCATTCTTGTCATTCTCTGCAACCTCATCCATCACGCCCTTAAACCATTCAAATGAACTTTGCTCACTAATAACCCAGTGGAAATAGGCTTTGTTGGTGGCAAAAGGCTTTTTCTTCTTGTTCTTAACTCCACCCTCTACCACTCCTTCTTCTATGTCTTTCTGTTGTTTAATGTTGTCTAGTATGTCTTTGAGTATACTCATCAAAGGGGTGGCACCAATTCCTAGGCCCAGGAGAAGGATTACTTCGTAATTTTTGTAATCTTGTGCTGGAGCTCCATAAGGACCATCAATCAAGAGCTTTGGCATCCTGCAATTAATTTCAATTTTGGCATTATAATTTTATTAATAAAATCACGGGCTCTAGTTCTTAATCACTTAAACCCTTTGTTGGTTACTTAAAACGATATCAAAGATAGCTTACCTTGGTATATTGTTTCCTTGTAACTTATCAGCACGTAGAAGACCACTTTGGTCATCACTTGCTGGCTGACAAGCCTGGATCAATCATGTAGATGGAGTAGTAAGTAAACATTTGCATGTGTCATGAAGATATTTGAGGAAATGTAGAGTACTAGAGCTTATAACATTACCGTATTCTCCAAACAAAGAAAGGGAAATATATTTGTTATGTTACATGACAAATGAATAATTGTTATATTAAGAAAAAAACAAGACCAACTCATTAAATGATGTGCTCTTTCATTTTCTTTAATATTATATAATTTGTTCTTTTCCTAATATAACAATTATTCATTTGTATGTAAGTGTATTTCCCATAAAGAAAAGCGGTTGCCTTACCTTGGAGAAAACAGCCTTCAGCTGTGCTGTCCAGTCACCCAAAGTCCCAATGTGAACGCTTATGTAGTCATCTCCCGGAGCTGATGTAATATAGAAGGGATGCCTATGGATTCCATAACACAAAAATATTAATATTGCTGATACCCTCCTCATGTATTTTAATAGTTATAAAGAACCAATTCAACCCAAAAGCTTAAGCTGATGGGTGAGGCTACATTAATGATTTTATGTATCTTAACATGCCCCCTCACATGAGAGCCCAACGAGCTTGAAGGGTGGACAATGCACAGACCCACCTATTTATGCTAAGAAATTCCAAGAGAAAATGGGGGACAGTGAGGATCGCACCCGGGACACGAGGCTCTGATACCATGTAAAGAACCAATTCAACCCAAAA
This sequence comes from Gastrolobium villosum, assembly GCA_032173675.1. Classification (NCBI taxonomy): domain Eukaryota; kingdom Viridiplantae; phylum Streptophyta; class Magnoliopsida; order Fabales; family Fabaceae; genus Gastrolobium; species Gastrolobium villosum. Next base: position 30,754 of record JAVKPL010011462.1, on the reverse strand, counting down.
GCTTAAGCTGATAGGTGATGCTACATTAATGGTTTTATATATCTCAACAATAGTAATAACAATAATAAGAACATGAATTTTGAGCTTAAATTCACTCACCATTGAAATGGAGAGACATTTGAGCAGTTAACGAAAATATACTGTCCACTACAGTACTTAAATCCATGTGGTTTAGACATATGCAAAGCCAATACATTTCCTGGATACACTACAACCTGGATTTTTTTTCCGGAAAAGAGCGATAAAAATTTAGCAAACTCATAATGCCATCAATAGTCGAAATGAAAAATCGATATTAATTAATATAGAGAAGGTAAATTACTGAGAATTATAATGTACCTTCAAAATCTTGACACTTTTGTTGCCGGACCTAAAAGCACGAAGTAGTCGTTCGCATGCGTATAGTATCATAGGAATGCAAAGATACATCCAAGTCTGTGCCAATGAATATTGTGAAACTAAATTACGAAAACTAGAAGAAAATTTGAAGCAAAAGAAGAAGGGAAACTAGGAAAGAGAAGGTTATATCGATAAAAAAAATTTCTTAGAAACTTACAAACTACACTACTCTTGATTGAAGTCTGATTTGTCAGACACTCTTGATTGAAGTCTATTAGTCAGACTTAGTGTAGTTGTGAAATTTTTTTTGTCAATATAACCCTCCCAACGATGGATATATATATATATATATATATATATATATATATATATATATATATATATATATATATATATATAGGGTCAGGATTATTTTACACCAGTGTAAGTTACACTCTTAATTTTGTCCGTTAATACATATCTAAGGGCTCAAATAAGTGATTTATATATATAATATTTTTCTTATGTCGTAGGAAAAAAGTTACCTCATAAATAAAAGTATAAGTGGGACACATGTAAGAGGAGAGAGAGAAAAAGAGTGGTGGGACCCAACCTCTTTTTGTATGTGTAGGAGAGTTGTTTATCTCTATATATATATATATATATATATATATATATATATAGTGCATGCATGCATACCGTTTTCTTGTACCATTCCTTGGAAAGGTATAGGTAATGTCCGTGAACGATGAAAAGCGCATAGACGATGACGAAGAGGTGATGGGAGTACCAAAACACGTTGAAACCAGTGAGCTTCTTGAGAAATTTGGGGAGGTTTAGTTTGTCTCGTCGGAACCAAGGTAAAGCCAAAGTGTAGGCTATAGCCATAAGAACCACCATGGTTATCCCGGTCCAAACCTCGGTCCCTTTCACGAACCACCAATAATTGTTGGGCCTCTCAACCCCAAAAAAAGGCTTCATGGGCACATATTCCTCATCTGTTGCGTGTAACAACCTCGGAAAGTCGCAGGTTAAATGCGAAATAGCATGTATCCCAACACCAATTGCAATGCCGAAAGCTATCACCTTGTGAAAGTTGAGATTGTCACCAAATGGAACCGCAACTCCTAACTTGGTTTTTGTGGTATCACTATAATATAGAACTTAAAATAAAAACAACTATTTCTTGTGGAGAAGACAAAACTTGTATTTCTCTTTTTCTTGTGATATTTTGCTTACAATATGGATTAGTTTATATAGGCACTAGATTGCCTTTTCATGAACCTAAACATTAAATTAGCCATAAACCACAAAACTAAACTTCCAACTCTTGGCCTCTCTAACTCTTGGCCTTTCACTTTCTCACAACTCTTGGCCTTTCACTTTCCTTACCTAAACACATGACTAAACACATTAATTAAGACTATTAAATATAAAACTAACAAAACATTTAAAGTTTATTCAACAATTCTCCTTCATAAACTTAAATGGTTCTGCCATCTTTCATCCCAAGCATCTTCTTGCAATTGTTGAGCAGCAACGTCGGCAGTGGCTTTGTGAAGATGTCCCCGACTTGCTCTTGACTGGTCACGTGTGTTAGCTCCACATTTCCTTCCTTTACTTGATCCCGGATGAAGTGAAATCGGACGTCAATATGCTTGCTTCTTTCATGATTTACCGGGTTCTTGGCTAGCTCTATAGCCGACTTATTGTCAATTCGGATCACAGTTTGACCGACTTGTTTTTCCTCCAACTTGCTTAGCAAATTCCTGAGCCACATTGCATGACAAACACACCAAGATGCAGCTACATATTCAGCTTCACATGTCGACAGTGTCACAATAGGTTGCTTCTTCGAAATCCAGGTGAATGCCGTGTTGCCCATGAAAAACACATAACCAGCCGTGCTCTTTCGATCATCTACGTCTCCACACCAATCACTGTCAGAATATCCAATCAACTTGTATTTTGCCGAGCTCGAGTAGTGTAACCCGTGTGAAACTGTACCTTGAACATACCTCAGAATTCTCTTTACCGCCTTCCAATGTGTGTATCTCGGCTCCTCCATGAACCGACTTACTATGCCGACACTTAACGAGATATCCGGCCTCGTGCATGTGAGATAACGTAGGCTTCCCACCAAACTTCTGTACTTGCTTGCATCAACACAGTCTCCTCCATCAAACTTAGAGAGTTTTGAACCGGGTTCCATTGGTGTTGAAACTGGGTTGCAATCTTCCATCTTGTACTTCTTCAAAATCTTTTTTGCATAAGCCTCCTGTGACACGAAGATTCCCTTCTCATTTTGTTTTACTTCCAAACCAAGAAAGAACTTCATCAAACCGAGATCTGTCATTTCGAACTCTCTTGTCATTGTGCTCTTGAACTCTTGTATCATCTTGGCATTGTTTCCCATAAAAATGAGGTCGTCAACATAAAGAGCCACAATTAACAAGTCTCCTCCATTTTTCTTGACATAAACAGCATGTTCATATGGACATTGTTCAAGTCCATTCTCCTTGAAATATTTGTCAATACGAGCATTCCATGCCCGTGGTGCTTGCTTCAACCCGTAAAGTGCTTTCTTCAATCTCAGCACCTTCTTCTCTTCTCCTGCCTTCATGTAGCCCGGCGGTTGTTCCACATAAACTTCTTCTTCAAGAACACCATTCAGAAATGCCGACTTTACATCCATTTGATGCATTGGCCATCTGTATTGAGCAGCCTGTGAGATGAGTAGCCGAATTGTCTCCATCCTTGTAACAGGGGCAAACACCTCGTCATAGTCAATTCCAGCCTTCTGCTTATAACCTTTTGCAACTAGTCGAGCTTTATATCGTTCTATCTCCCCTTGAGCATTCATCTTCTTCTTGAACACCCACTTCACTCCAATGGGCCGACTTCCTTCTGGTAGCTCGGCTAACTCCCATGTGTTATTTCGGTCAATGGCTTCTATCTCCTCATCCATGGCATCTTGCCATTTCTTATCTCGGATGGCTTCTTCAAAACTTATGTTCTCAGAGTCTGCAAGAAGACAAACAAAATGTACCTCACTTGTTGACTCATATATGTCTTGTATGCTTCGCATCCTGGGTTGTCGTACCTCATCTTCATCATCAGAAGCTTCAGGACTTGCCGGGTTGATAATTTGTGTTGAGATTCCGTCTTCAAAGTTTACCTCAGAAGAATTGTTCCAGTCCCACTCATTTGCTTCATTGAGCTTTACATCTCTGCTTACTATGACTTTCTTGTTGACGGGGTCAAACAGCTTATACCCCTTTGTTTTTTCATCATATCCAATAAAAACATATTTCTTGCTTTTATCCTCGAGCTTGGTTCTGAGCTGGTCCGGTATGTGTGCATAGGCTATACTGCCAAAAACTCTGAGATGAGCCACTGAAGGCTTTTGACCGCTCCATGCTTCCTGTGGAGTTTTATCATCCAAGTTCGAATGTGGACATCGGTTCTGCACATACACAGCACACTGCACAGCTTCCGCCCAAAACTCCTTCGGCATCCTTTTGTTCTTCAGCATTGACCGAACCATGTCAAGAATAGTCCGGTTCTTCCTTTCAGCCACGCCATTCTGTTGTGGTGAGTATGGTGCTGTTAGAAACCTCCTTATCCCCTGTTCCTCACAGAAAGACATAAACGCTGTTGAGGTATATTCCCCACCTCTGTCAGACCGCACCGATTTGATATAGCTTCCTGTTGCCTTCTCAATCATCACCTTGAACCTTTTGAACACATCAAACACCTCGGACTTCTCCTTCAGAAAGTAAACCCAAGTTTTCCGTGAGAAATCATCAATAAAGGAAATAAAATACTTCTTACCGCTGAAGGAACCCGGATTGATGGGTCCACACAAGTCGGTATGTATTAGTTCCAGAGGTTGCTTAGCCCGGAATCTTGCCATCTTCTGAAACGTGGTCCTGGCATGCTTGCCAAGTACACAACTCTCACAAAACTTTCCTTCAAAGTTGATGCCAGGTAACCCTTCCACCATCTTCTTCTTTGCCAACTCGGTTAGACCACCATAATGTAGGTGACCAAACCGGAGATGCCAAAGTGACGCCTTATCTTCCACCTCGGCTTGTAAACATTCAACCTGTATACATTTCAGATTTAGTTTATACATACGATTCTTACCCATTTGAACCCGAACTATCAGCCGACCTTGCTCATCTTTCAAATACAATACCCGGTCTTTCATAATAACCGAGTAACCTTTCTCCATCAGTTGACCCATGCTTAAAATATTGCTTTTTAGGTCGGGTACATAGTACACATCTCGAATTGAGCCAATTAACCCGTCCTTTTGTAGGAAACAGATCGTACCTCGGCCTTTTACCTCAACCTTTGAGGCATCCCCGAACGAAACATGTCCGGTTTCCACCTTTCTCATCTCCTTGAAGAAGTCCTTATGTCCGCACATGTGGTTGCTCGCACCCGTGTCAAGATACCACTCCATGTCATCGTCTGGACTTCCTTTACTGTGTGTCATTAACAAGACACCATCCTTCATCTCGCCTTCTGTGGCTAGGTTGGACGTCTCCTCCACCTTTTTCTCCTCTCTGCATTCTCTTGCGAAATGTCCGACTTTGCCACAGTTGTAACACTTGTCCGAGTTACAATCTTTTGCATAGTGACCAAACTTTCCACATTTGTAACACTCGATGTTTGAATAATGTGACCGACCTCCTCGTCGACCTCGTCCTCTTCCTCTCCAGTTTTGTTGATTTGACTGTCCTACCTCATCACTATACACTTCTTGACTTCGGCCTCGACCTCTACCACCACGGCTAGTACCTCGTCCACCGCGGCCACGTCCTCTACCTCGAAAATTTTGAGAATAGAGCATCTTCTCATCTTTAATTGTTGCTTTGGTCTGAAGTGCCTGCTCAAGAGTTTCCTCCTTCTTCTTCTTTCTTTGTTCATGCGCTTCAAGGGAACCCGCCAACTCGTCAATGGTGAGTGTAGACAGGTCCTTGGACTCCTCTATGGCACAAACCACGTTTTCGAACTGGTCTGTCAAAGATCTCAAGATTTTCTCCACCACTCTGGTGTCAGGTATATCTTCTCCATTCCGTTTTAACTGGTTCACAATTCCTTGAACCCGGGCAACGAACCCGGATACTCCTTCCGTGTCCTTCATCTTCATTCCCTCCAACTCGGCACGAAGGGTTTGAAGCCGGACTTGTTTAACCCGGTTAGCTCCTCTATAGACATTTGCTAAGATGTCCCAGGCTGCCTTTGAGGTCTCACAATTTGCTATCTTCTCGAACCCGGATTCGTCTACAGCTCGGAAGAGCATGAATAACGCCAGCTTGTCTTTTGCACGCGTCTCTTTCAACGCTTTGGTTTGAGCCGCCGAATGGCCTCCAGTGTCCTGTGGTTCTACAAAACCTGCTTGAACATTCTCCCAAGCGTCCTGGGATCCGAGAAGAGCCTTCATCTGGATGCTCCAATTCTCGTAGTTCTCCTTCGTCAACTTAGGTAGTGCCATATCACTCCCCCTCTCCATAGCTCTGATACCAATTTGTGGTATCACTATAATGTAGAACTTAAAATAAAAACAACTATTTTCTTGTGGAGAAGACAAAACTTGTATTTCTCTTTTTCTTGTGATATGTTGCTTACAATATGGATTAGTTTATATAGGCACTAGATTGCCTTTTCATGAACCAAAACATTAAATTAGCCATAAACCACAAAACTAAACTTCCAACTCTTGGCCTCTCTAACTCTTGGCCTTTCACTTTCTCACAACTCTTGGCCTTTCACTTTCTTACAACTCTTGGCCTTTCACTTTCTTACAACTCTTGGCCTTTCACTTACCTAAACACATGACTCCTTAATTAAGACTATTAAATATAAAACTAACAAAACATTTAAAGTTTATTCAACAGTTTAGACATATGCAAAGCCAATATATTTCCTGGATACACTACAACCTGGATTTTTTTCCCGGAAAAGAGCGATAAAAATTTAGCAAACTCATAATGCCATCAATAGTCGAAATGAAAAATCGATATTAATTAATATAGAGAAGGTAAATTACTGAGAATTATAATGTACCTTCAAAATCTTGACACTTTTGTTGCCGGACCTAAAAGCACGAAGTAGTCGTTCGCATGGATAGTATCATAGGAATGCAAAGATACATCCTAGTCTGTGCCAATGAATATTGTGAAACTAAATTACGAAAACTAGAAGAAAATTTGAAGCAAAAGAAGAAGGGAAACTAGGAAAGAGAAGTTTATATCGATAAAAAAAAATTATTAGAAACTTACAAACTACACTACTCTTGATTGAAGTTTGATTTGTCAGACACTCAGCTGATTAAGTCTATTAGTCAGACTTAGTGTAATTTGTAAGTTTGTAAGAAAAAAAGTTTGTCAATATAACCTCTCCCAACATATATATAGTGCACGCATAGACGATGACGAAGAGGTGATGGGAGTACCAAAACACGTTGAAACCAGTGAGCTTCTTGAGAAATTTGGGGAGGTTTAGTTTGTCTCGTCGGAACCAAGGTAAAGCCAAAGTGTAGGCTACAGCCATAAGAACCACCATGGTTATCCCGGTCCAAACCTCGGTCCCTTTCACGAACCACCAATAATTGTTGGGCCTCTCAACCCCAAAAAAAGGCTTCATGGGCACATATTCCTCATCTGTTGCGTGTAACAACCTCGGAAAGTCGCAGGTTAAATGCGAAATAGCATGTATCCCAACACCAATTGCAATGCCGAAAGCTATCACCTTGTGAAAGTTGAGATTGTCACCAAAGGGAACCGCAACTCCTAACTTGGTTTTGCTCCTGAGCCAAGTGATGGTGTTTCTGCAAACAGGTAATAAGATTAAAGCCATGTTGAACTTGAGGGTCTCAGCGGCACCCTTGGATGTTGTAACACAATAGCCCATGATGTGGAACACGGCACGGTTCTTGTACTGGATGAACTTCCAAGTGAAAAGTGCAGCGCAAATGAAAAGCCAAAGTGCAATAACCCAAATCCGTTTCCAATTTTCCTCGATGAAGTAGGCCAGTGCCCAGAAGCCCAACTTGATGGGGTTGTTGTTGAATAAACTCTAAATGTTTTTGTTAGTTTTACGTTTAATAGTCTTAATTAAGGAGTCATGAGTTTAGATAAGTGAAAGGCCAAAAGTTGTAAGAAAGTGAAAGGCCAAGAGTTAGAGAGAGTGAAAGGCCAAGAGTTAGAGAGGCCAAGAGTTGGAAGTTTAGTTTTGTGGTTTATGGCTAATTTAATGTTTAGGTTCATGAAAAGGCAATCTAGTGCCTATATAAAGTAATCCATATTGTAAGCAAAAAACACAAAGAAGAAGAAGAATACAAGTTTTGTCTTCTCCACAAGAAAATAGTTGTTCTTATTTTAAGTTCTACATTATAGTGATACCACAAATTGGTATCAGAGCTATGGAGAGGGGGAGTGATATGGCACTACCTAAGTTGACGAAGGAGAACTACGAGAATTGGAGCATCCAGATGAAGGCTCTTCTCGGATCCCAGGACGCTTGGGAGAATGTTCAAGCAGGTTTTGTAGAACCACAAGACACTGGAGGCCATTCGGCGGCTCAAACCAAAGCGTTGAAAGAGACGCGTGCAAAAGACAAGTTGGCGTTATTCATGCTCTTCCGAGCTGTAGACGAATCCGGGTTCGAGAAGATAGCAAATTGTGAGACCTCAAAGGCAGCCTGGGACATCTTGGCAAATGTCTATAGAGGAGCTAACCGGGTTAAACAAGTCCGGCTTCAAACCCTTCGTGCCGAGTTGGAGGGAATGAAGATGAAGGACACGGAAGGAGTATCCGGGTTCGTTGCCCGGGTTCAAGGAATTGTGAACCAGTTAAAACGGAATGGAGAAGATATACCTGACACCAGAGTGGTGGAGAAAATCTTGAGATCTTTGACAGACCAGTTCGAAAACGTGGTTTGTGCCATAGAGGAGTCCAAGGACCTGTCTACACTCACCATTGACGAGTTGGCGGGTTCCCTTGAAGCGCATGAACAAAGAAAGAAGAAGAAGGAGGAAACTCTTGAGCAGGCACTTCAGACCAAAGCAACAATTAAAGATGAGAAGATGCTCTATTCTCAAAATTTTCGAGGTAGAGGACGTGGCCGCGGTGGACGAGGTACTAGCCGTGGTGGTAGAGGTCGAGGCCGAAGTCAAGAAGTGTATAGTGATGAGGTAGGACAGTCAAATCAACAAAACTGGAGAGGAAGTGGACGAGGTCGACGAGGAGGTCGGTCACATTATTCAAACATCGAGTGTTACAAATGTGGAAAGTTTGGTCACTATGCAAAAGATTGTAACTCGGACAAGTGTTACAACTGTGGCAAAGTCGGACATTTCGCAAGAGAATGCAGAGAGGAGAAAAAGGTGGAGGAGACGTCCAACCTAGCCACAGAAGGCGAGATGAAGGATGGTGTCTTGTTAATGACACACAGTAAAGGAAGTCCAGACGATGACATGGAGTGGTATCTTGACACGGGTGCGAGCAACCACATGTGCGGACATAAGCACTTCTTCAAGGAGATGAGAAAGGTGGAAACCGGACATGTTTCGTTCGGGGATGCCTCAAAGGTTGAGGTAAAAGGCCGAGGTACGATCTGTTTCCTACAAAAGGACGGGTTAATTGGCTCAATTCGAGATGTGTACTATGTACCCGACCTAAAAAGCAATATTTTAAGTATGGGTCAACTGATGGAGAAAGGTTACTCGGTTATTATGAAAGACCGGGTATTGTATTTGAAAGATGAGCAAGGTCGGCTGATAGTTCGGGTTCAAATGGGTAAGAATCGTATGTATAAACTAAATCTGAAATGTATACAGGTTGAATGTTTACAAGCCGAGGTGGAAGATAAGGCGTCACTTTGGCATCTCCGGTTTGGTCACCTACATTATGGTGGTCTAACCGAATTGGCAAAGAAGAAGATGGTGGAAGGGTTACCTGACATCAACTTTGAAGGAAAGTTTTGTGAGAGTTGTGTACTTGGCAAGCATGCCAGGACCACGTTTCAGAAGATGGCAAGATTCCGGGCTAAGCAACCTCTGGAACTAATACATACCGACTTGTGTGGACCCATCAATCCGGGTTCCTTCAGCGGTAAGAAGTATTTTATTTCCTTTATTGATGATTTCTCACGGAAAACTTGGGTTTACTTTCTGAAGGAGAAGTCCGAGGTGTTTGATGTGTTCAAAAGGTTCAAGGTGATGATTGAGAAGGCAACAGGAAGCTATATCAAATCGGTGCGGTCTGACAGAGGTGGGGAATATACCTCAACAGCGTTTATGTCTTTCTGTGAAGAACAGGGGATAAGGAGGTTTCTAACAGCACCATACTCACCACAACAGAATGGCGTGGCTGAAAGGAAGAACCGGACTATTCTTGACATGGTTCGGTCAATGCTGAAGAACAAAAGGATGCCGAAGGAGTTTTGGGCGGAAGCTGTGCAGTGTGCTGTGTATGTGCAGAACCGATGTCCACATTCGAGCTTGGATGATAAAACTCCACAGGAAGCATGGAGTGGTCAAAAGCCTTCAGTGGCTCATCTCAGAGTTTTTGGCAGTGTAGCCTATGCACACATACCGGACCAGCTCAGAACCAAGCTCGAGGATAAAAGCAAGAAATATGTTTTTATTGGATATGATGAAAAAACAAAGGGGTATAAGCTGTTTGACCCCGTCAACAAGAAAGTCATAGTAAGCAGAGATGTAAAGCTCAATGAAGCAAATGAGTGGGACTGGAACAATTCTTCTGAGGTAAACTTTGAAGACGGAATCTCAACACAAATTATCAACCCGGCAAGTCCTGAAGCTTCTGATGATGAAGATGAGGTACGACAACCCAGGATGCGAAGCATACAAGACATATATGAGTCAACAAGTGAGGTACATTTTGTTTGTCTTCTTGCAGACTCTGAGAACATAAGTTTTGAAGAAGCCATCCGAGATAAGAAATGGCAAGATGCCATGGATGAGGAGATAGAAGCCATTGACCGAAATAACACATGGGAGTTAGCCGAGCTACCAGAAGGAAGTCGGCCCATTGGAGTGAAGTGGGTGTTCAAGAAGAAGATGAATGCTCAAGGGGAGATAGAACGATATAAAGCTCGACTAGTTGCAAAAGGTTATAAGCAGAAGGCTGGAATTGACTATGACGAGGTGTTTGCTCCTGTTACAAGGATGGAGACAATTCGGCTACTCATCTCACAAGCTGCTCAATACAGATGGCCAATGCATCAAATGGATGTAAAGTCGGCATTTCTGAATGGTGTTCTTGAAGAAGAAGTTTATGTGGAACAACCGCCGGGCTACATGAAGGCAGGAGAAGAGAAGAAGGTGCTGAGATTGAAGAAAGCACTTTACGGGTTGAAGCAAGCACCACGGGCATGGAACGCTCGTATTGACAAATATTTCAAGGAGAATGGACTTGAACAATGTCCATATGAACATGCTGTTTATGTCAAGAAAAATGGAGGAGACTTGTTAATTGTGGCTCTTTATGTTGACGACCTCATTTTTATGGGAAACAATGCCAAGATGATACAAGAGTTCAAGAGTACAATGACAAGAGAGTTCGAAATGACAGATCTCGGTTTGATGAAGTTCTTTCTTGGTTTGGAAGTAAAACAAAATGAGAAGGGAATCTTCGTGTCACAGGAAGCTTATGCAAAAAAGATCTTGAAGAAGTACAAGATGGAAGATTGCAACCCAGTTTCAACACCAATGGAACCCGGTTCAAAACTCTCTAAGTTTGATGGAGGAGACCGTGTTGATGCAAGCAAGTACAGAAGTTTGGTGGGAAGCCTACGTTATCTCACATGCACGAGGCCGGATATCTCGTTAAGTGTCGGCATAGTAAGTCGGTTCATGGAGGAGCCGAGATACACACATTGGAAGGCGGTAAAGAGAATTCTGAGGTATGTTCAAGGTACAGTTTCACACGGGTTACACTACTCGAGCTCGGCAAAATATAAGTTGATTGGATATTCTGACAGTGATTGGTGTGGAGACGTAGATGATCGAAAGAGCACGGCTGGTTATGTGTTTTTCATGGGCAACACGGCATTCACCTGGATTTCGAAGAAGCAACCTATTGTGACACTGTCGACATGTGAAGCTGAATATGTAGCTGCATCTTGGTGTGTTTGTCATGCAATGTGGCTCAGGAATTTGCTAAGCAAGTTGGAGGAAAAACAAGTCGGTCAAACTGTGATCCGAATTGACAATAAGTCGGCTATAGAGCTAGCCAAGAACCCGGTAAATCATGAAAGAAGCAAACATATTGACGTCCGATTTCACTTCATCCGGGATCAAGTAAAGGAAGGAAAAGTGGAGCTAACACACGTGACCAGTCAAGAGCAAGTCGGGGACATCTTCACAAAGCCACTGCCGACGTTGCTGCTCAACAATTACAAGAAGATGCTTGGGATGAAAGATGGCAGAACCATTTAAGTTTATGAAGGAGAATTGTTGAATAAACTCTAAATGTTTTTGTTAGTTTTACGTTTAATAGTCTTAATTAAGGAGTCATGAGTTTAGATAAGTGAAAGGCCAAAAGTTGTAAGAAAGTGAAAGGCCAAGAGTTAGAGAGAGTGAAAGGCCAAGAGTTAGAGAGGCCAAGAGTTGGAAGTTTAGTTTTGTGGTTTATGGCTAATTTAATGTTTAGGTTCATGAAAAGGCAATCTAGTGCCTATATAAAGTAATCCATATTGTAAGCAAAAAACACAAAGAAGAAGAAAAATACAAGTTTTGTCTTCTCCACAAGAAAATAGTTGTTCTTATTTTAAGTTCTACATTATAGTGATACCACAGTTGTGCTCTCTGGTATGCCAGTACTCCGTGGTAAAGCGGGTTGGTTTTGCTGGGGCTTGCGGAAGAAGCATTTCCAAGTTGCACAACTGCATGATGTCAAACATTTACGTTAGACAGTTAGAAAAATCACTTAGGCTTGGCTTAAGTATTTAAATTAAGTTGCTGGGTATACAATTCTGTAAAAATTATAACTTTAGGTTCAATCACTTTTGGTGTACTTAGAAAAAAAAAACAGCTTGACAAAAGAAACTTACGATTTATATACTTTTTTTTTTTTACTTACGATTTATACTTTACTAAGCCTGAGTATTAGGTTATTAAGTCACGTGGATAGAGCATGTGCATTCTATGTATTTATTCTATCCGACGGATAGAGATGGTCAGTAAAAGATTAAGAGAAAATATCCTTTTAGTTCACTAACAAAAGATATGGTTCCCACTTTAGTCCCTTACAAAAAAAATATTAGTCGACTGGTCCCTATGAAATTTAAAGTGGACCCATTTTAGTCCATTTGAAGGACTAATATGGGTCTTTTTTGAATTTGTGAGAGACCACGATTTCAACTAAATGAGTCCATTTTGAATTTCTTAGGGACCTCGAGACTAATTTTTTTGTAAGGGACTAAAGTGGTAACCTTATTTTTTGTTAGGGATCAAAAATAGTATTTACTCAAAGGTTCATCAATAGATCTTGGATCTATGGTTTTTTTTAAAGAATCTATGAAGGAAATACCTTTGAGGTAGCATATTATTATGCACTGAATAACGGCGTAGCCAAAGGGGATGGTGCAAAGTGATAGCATATAGAGTAAGTGTCATATATTTAGATTTTACCTCTTCTTTATATAATTTGTCTGTGGGTAGTGAAATTCTGGACCTTTAGTGACTTTTCTGGGAGCCTAATGCTAGGTCTACTGCTGTCGTTTTAGGATTAGTATTAATCAAGGATTCTTTCTTTTATTTCTGTTAGTTTCTTCTTTTTGTTGCCCTTTCTTAGGTCTTCTAGAATATGCCCCACAGCCCAGTAGTCTAGGTGTCCATGCTGCCGGGGTGTAGATGATGTTGTCGAGTTCGTGCTCTCTGACCGGGGTTGTACGGTCTGGATGCCGTAAGCCATTTTTGTCAAGTTGATTTGTTAGCCTTGTTGTTCACCGTATTAGGGAGTCGGCCATATTCTTGATTTGAGTTATCTAATCTTCAGTCTTTGGTCTACAATGTCGGGATTCAGCCCTTGATTCGATCGTGCTAATTTTGTTGTGCAAAGTTCCTTCTTTGGGAATCCTCCTTCGCCAAAAACATCTTCGTCGAGTCCCTAGTAGGCAAGGTTTTTCCTTGTCGAGTTCTGTGACTTCAGTCAACATTTCCTTTGTCGGAATTTGTCTCAATTCTGACATCCAGAGTCTCTAGTATGGATGGGTGTCTTTGTATCTTCTAAATGATGTTAATGCCTTCACACGTTGGGCTTCCTCATTGTTGGGACATGCCTAGGGCTGCACGAACCTCTTTCGCGCTCTGTGAGCATTTATTGCTGTTGTTAAATGCCTTTTTAAATCGTCTTTTTTGCCGTGGATTGACACTTCTGTCTTTATCTTTTGCACTTCGTGCCCTGAATTATTTTGTCTTACCTTCATTCCTTTGTCTTCTTTATTTCATCTTTTGCATTTCCATCCATAGTTTCATTCTTCTGGTTTTCTTCTTCTTGTGAAACTTAGTTGGCTTTGAGGGCTGTGTTGTACCATTTTTACTCATCTAGAACACTTACTGACTCTTGCCATTTTCTAAACAGCTATCCTCTTAAGCATTTTCCTTTGCTTCTGAGTTATTCTATGTGTTTCATTTTCGTATACTTTATACATTTTTTGAGCAAAAGTAGTGCCCATCTTGGAGTTCTGGACTTAGCATTTTGGGTTTTGTCTCCGCATACTAGGTGTTGTCTTAGTGTTTTGCGTGTTGCCGTCTTGGTGTCCTGAACTTTAGTGTTCTGGGTATAAACTTCATAATATTTTTTCACCCAAATTTTCCAAAGCATGTGTGTGTGTGTCGTTGGCGATGACTGAGGGAGATTCGAGAGGAAGTGGTTATGATGAAAGGAAGGCGAAATTTGTGTGGAGCCTTTCTCCCAGGGCTAGGTTTTGGCATTGGGGTATAGATCAGACTAAGGAGGAGAAGCAAGCAGCGCTACTCCGTGGTTATCACAGCGAGGGTAGTAGGAGGAGACCCATGATGTGTTCTATTGGATGAGGTTGTGGCTCACAACTATTGGACGAGATACTAGGTCATCATCTCTGAGTTCCCCAGCTACAGCTTCTTCTAGGCATGTTTCTCTGCAAACATATCTTTTTGTGGTTGTGATAACTTTTTTAATAGAAGATCTGCATTAATCTACTTTTGGACTGCATTCACTTCCTTGGGAGATCGAGTTCGGGTCTAGGGCATGTCTATCTTGTTCATCTTTAAGTGATGAACTTGTCGAGCACGGCTTACGTTCTCTGACTCGGTCAACTTTAGTCGATTGTAATCATGAAAGAGATCTCTCTTAGTCGGGTTTGGGTCTTGGGAATGACTACCATCCTATTGAAATTTTGGATGAAACTTCTAGCTCGTACAGTAGTAGCTCTTTTGATTCAAGTATGTCTGCTCATTTATTTGATCCTTGCTCTCCTTATTCTATGTCATCAATGGAACCGCCTTTTGCATTTAGGGCCTTCATCCTTCTCCAGGTGGCTTCCCTGCCACAATCTGGATCATTGCTTCTCATCCATAAGGGAGTTTGAATGGTGTTTCTCCTGTAGCTGACTAGGTAATCATCCTGTAGCCCCATAACACAAAGCGTAATTATTAGACCCAATTTCATTTGGCAACGTAGAGCCATTTCTATAGTTCATCGACGATAACTTTATTGGCTACCTCTATCTGACCATTTGATTGTGGATGTTCTATTGGGGCAAAATAGTTTTTGATGTGAAAGTCGGTCATAAGCTCCTGGAATTTCTTGACAACAAATTAGGTTTCGTTGTCTGTCACCATTTTAGTCAGGACGTCTATCATGTTCCTCTGGAAAAGAAATCATCTATTCTGACGTGATTGTCGCCACGGGTTCTGCCTCTATCCACTTGGTGATCGACAACTACAATTAGCCATCGCAGTTGTCCTTTTCCCGCTATAAATGGGCCCAACAAATTTGTCCCTCATTTCTTGAATGGCGATGGGGTCGTGACAAAGCTTAGCTCTTCAAGAGGAGCCAGAATGAGCTTTGCATGTCTTTGACATTTATCACATCGATTAACGTGCTCTTTTGCAACTGATTCCATCATTGGCCAGTAGTGTCCAGCCCGCAATGCTTTTTGGGCTAACGTTTTGGCTCCCATATGGTGACCATTAATCCCCTCGCGAACCTCGGCTAGGACATACTTGGCTTCTATCGGGTTCATACATTTCAGCATGGGGGAATAAAACCATTTCTTGTATAGCTGGCCTTCTAGTACTGTGTACCAAATCAAGTTCTAAACTAATTTTTTGGTCTCAACTGAGTCATCTAGCGGCACTCCTGTTTATAAGTAATCAATGATTGGCTGCCTCCAATCTTCCATGGTTGTGGTCATCATTATGTGTGTTGTTTCTAGAACGCTTTACTGGACCACCATTTTGTGATTTATAGTATTTTTCATGCTTGCCAGTTGAAAGAGAATATCCACCCTACTGTTCTCTCTCCTTGGAATGTAATAAATTATCACTTCCTTGAAGTTGACCAAGAGTTCTCTTATCTTTCTAAGGTATTTTTGTGGGTTAAGTGAATCAGCGGATAGTTTTGGTCCTATTGAAAATACCAGTCTAAGTGAACACCCAATTTTTACGGATACGGATAAAAGCGTTTATAGTTGGAATGATAGTAACAACTATAGTTCCAGTAATGTTGATTATTCAGTCGGCGTCAGGAACATCCGGAATTTCCTATCTGAGAAACATTTTTTAGTTAAGGATACTAAGAAGAATAGTTATTCCATATATTTTGATATTGAAAATCAAATTTTGGAAATTGACAATCATAATTCTTTTCTAAGTGAACCAGAAAGTTTGTTTTCTAGTTCTAGTTATAAGAATTCTAGCTATCTTAATAATATCTCTAAGAATGATGATGATCATTACATGTATGGGACTCAATCTAGTTGGAATAATGATATTAATAGTTGCATTGAGAGTTATCTTCGTTCTCAAATCTTTATTGATAGTCACATTGTAGATGATAGTGACAAATATAATGACAGTTACTTTTATAGTAACATTTGTGGTAAGGACAAAAATGGTAGTGAAAGCGAGAGTTCTAGTATAAAAAATGGCACAAACGACACAAATGATAGTGATTTAACTAGAAGAGAAAGTTCTAATGATCTCGATGAAAATCAAAAATACAAACATTTGTGGATAGAATGTGAAAATTGTTATGGATTAAATTATAAGAAATTGTTTCAATCCAAAATGAATATTTGTGAGCACTGTGGATATCATTTGAAAATGAACAGTTTAGATAGAATTGAACTTTCGATTGATCAGGGTACTTGGAATCCTATGTATGAAGACATGGTCTCTCTGGATCCCATTGAATTTCATTCAGAAGAAGAACCTTATAAAGATCGTATTGATTCTTATCAAAGAAAAACAGGATTAGCTGAGGCTGTTCAAACAGGTACAGGTCAACTAAACGGTATTCCTGTAGCAGTAGGGATTATGGATTTTCAATTTATGGGAGGTAGTATGGGATCCGTAGTAGGTGAGAAAATAACCCGTTTGATCGAATATGCTACCAATGAGCTTTTACCTCTTATTCTGGTATGTGCGTCCGGAGGAGCACGTATGCAAGAAGGAAGTTTGAGCTTGATGCAAATGGCTAAAATATCTTCGGCTTTATATGATTATCAAACAAATAAAAACTTATTCTATGTATCGATCCTGACATCTCCTACTACAGGTGGGGTGACAGCTAGTTTTGGCATGTTGGGGGATATCATTATTGCCGAACCAAACGCTTACATTGCATTTGCGGGTAAAAGAGTAATTGAACAAACATTAAATAAGGCAGTACCAGAAGGTTCACAAGGAGCAGAATATTTATTCCAAAAAGGCTTATTTGATTCAATCGTACCGCGTAATACTTTAAAGTGGGTTCTGAGTGAGTTATTTCAGCTCCATGCTTTCTTTCCTTTGACTCAAAATGAAAAATCAAGCATAGACTAAAATTATTTTTTTTTTCACAAATAAATTATGAGACAAAAAGAAAATTAGAACACACAGGATAATAGTAAGACGATAATACTTGAAGAGTACTAAGAATAAAAAAAGGGTGTATTATCATACATTTGCTTCTTGCAGAAATAGAAAGCGAAATCTATCCATTTATTTCATTCTACATTCCTTATATTATTGATTATTTGATTCTATTTATACTCTTGATTCTTTTCTTAATCTTTTTTTTTTATATATATATATTTAGTATAATTATTCAATTTTACTAAGTATAAGTATATATGAATTCGATTGATTATAGACTATAAAAACAGGAATAATTAAAAAATTAATAGAAATATATATATAAAAGGTACAAATATTAAATCGAGGTCCCCATTCTATGATAACCCTACCCTCCATTTTGGTGCCTTTAGTGGGCCTAGTATTTCCGGCAATTGCAATGGCTTCCTTATTTCTTCATGTTCAAAAAAACAAGATTTTTTAGATACGGATAGTGGAGACAAATCTCGTATGTTTTTTTTTTTAGATCTGGAAACAGTTCGATGATTTACTCCTAAAGGTTTATATCAAAATAATGCTAGTTGATGAAAGTTACTTTGGATAAGATAAGTAAAATAAAATTCATTTGCTTGGGTTTTTTATTCCCCCTATTCCAATAAAGTAGAACTGGATCAAGTATGAGTTGGCGATCAGAACGTATATGGATAGAACTTATAACGGGGTCTCGAAAAACAAGCAATTTTTGCTGGGCCTTTATCCTTTTTGTAGGTTCATTGGGATTCTTATTGGTTGGAACTTCCAGTTATCTTGGTAAGAATTTGTTATCTTTATTTCCGTCTCAGGAAATTCTTTTTTTTTCCACAAGGGATCGTTATGTCTTTCTATGGAATTGCGGGTCTCTTTATTAGTTCTTATTTGTGGTGTACAATTTCGTGGAATGTGGGTAGTGGTTATGATCGATTCGATAGAAAAGAGGGAATAGTGTGTATTTTTCGTTGGGGATTTCCTGGAAAAAGTCGTCGTATTTTTCTCCGATTCCTTATCAAAGATATTCAGTCCATCAGACTCGAAGTTAAGGAGGGTATTTCTACTCGCCGTGTCCTTTATATGGAAACCATAGGACAGGGAACCATTCCCTTGGCTCGTATTGACGAGAATTTAACTCCGCGAGAAGTGGAACAAAAAGCTGCAGAATTAGCTTCTTTTTTGTGTGTACCTATTGAAGTATTTTGAAAAAAAAGGGACAAAGAACGCTTTTTTAGCAAAAAACATTTTTTCGAAATTTTTGTATTTTAAATTTAAAAAAGGGGCATCCTTTTATTTTGAAATTTGACTTCATTATGATAAGTGCTCTTTTGTGTATTCATGAAAAGGAATAATTCCTTCGAATCTTAGCAATTGATATCTTCTGATGAAAGGTTCTTTTTTTGTTCATTCGAATTAGAAGTGGATTCTTTCGCTTTCTTATCTTATTAGGATTCTGTTTTCTTTCTAAATGAAAGATTATTATCATATAGGGTTTGACGAAACGAATGAAGTGAAGCTGAGTTCATTAAAGATGAAAAATGGCAAAAAAGAAAACATTGAATTTCTATTCTTTTATTAACCGATTTATGTATAGGATTCCATTCAACCCACATATTCATACTTTTTTACACTTCTGGTATAATCTATTTTTTTATTCTAAGTGGTTATTCTATTCTAAATAATAATTATTCTGGGTTCTGTCTATCAAGATTTTGGATTTGTTCAGAATGGTCAAATTATATCGGGTCTTGTTTCTACTTTTCCGGTAATTTTAGATACCATTTTTAAATATTGGATTTTTCGTTATTTAAATCGCATATCTCCCTCACTTGTAGTGATTTATCATTCAATGAATGACTGAAAAAACGATTCACTGGTGTAATTCGAAAGTTTTTTATTTTTTACAAAAGTTCTAAACATTCAAAAATTAACTTTTTTTCTTTTTACCCACTCAAGGGATTCTTCCTATATTCTAGGAAAATTACTCCACTAAATAGCATAATCGTGGATAGGGAACTATACCAGCCACCTACCGAATCTTATTGTAGAAATTTTCAGGATCAATGGATTGGACCATGCAAACTATAAATGCATTTTCTTGGATAAAGGAAGAGATTACTCGATCTATTTTCATATCGCTCATGATATATATAATAACTCAAGCACCCATTTCAAGTGCATATCCTATTTTTGCACAACAGGGTTATGAAAATCCGCGAGAAGCAACCGGCCGTATTGTATGTGCCAATTGCCATTTAGCTAACAAGCCCGTGGACATTGAGGTTCCACAAGTGGTACTTCCTGATACTGTATTTGAAGCAGTTATTCGAATTCCTTATGATGTGCAAGTGAAGCAAGTTCTTTCTAATGGTAAAAAAGGTACTTTGAATGTGGGGGCTGTTCTTATTTTACCGGAAGGTTTTGGATTGGCCCCTCCCGATCGTATTTCGCCTGAAATAAAAGAAAAGATAGGTAATCTGTCTTTTCAAAGCTATCGTCCTACAAAAGAAAATATTCTTGTGGTAGGCCCTGTTCCTGGTCAGAAATATAGTGAAATCACCTTTCCTATTCTTTCCCCAGATCCCATTACGAATAGAGATGTTCACTTCTTAAAATATCCTATATACGTAGGCGGTAACAGGGGGAGGGGTCAGATTTATCCCGACGGGAGAAAGAGTAATAATAATGTTTATAATGCTACGACAGCAGGTATAGTAAACAAAATCATACGGAAAGAAAAAGGGGGGTACGAGATAATTATAGTGGATGCATCAGATGGACGTGAAGTAATTGATATTATACCTCCAGGACCGGAACTTCTTGTTTCAGAGGGTGAATCTATTAAACTTGATCAACCGTTAACGAGTAATCCTAATGTGGGTGGGTTTGGTCAGGGGGACGCGGAAATAGTACTTCAAGATCCGTTACGTGTCCAAGGTCTCTTATTCTTCTTCGCATCCATTATTTTGGCACAAATCTTTTTGGTTCTTAAAAAGAAACAATTCGAAAAGGTTCAACTATCCGAAATGAATTTCTAGGTTCGCACATTTATCAACATATTAAGATATTAAGCTCGTAAAAAGAACTTAATTTTAGTTTTGATCAATTATGTAATTCTATTCTGTATTCTATATAATACAAAAATTTTAAAAAGATCTTTGCTCCTTTTTAGTATTTTTTTACCCCCTATTCAGAAAATTCTTTGTACCGAAGTACTAGTTAGTCATAGTATGTATATTGTGAAGAAGACTTTTTGACTTTGTGTTTTTTTTAATAGAAGAAAATTCGACTTGATACTAAACATAAGAAAATAGACAGAGAATATAAATAAACTTTTCATAAATAGAAATGGGAAAAGAATAGAAATGGGGAAAGTGGGATTCTAGGAGGAATTTTTTATCTTTTCCTAGAGTCCGATCCCTTCTTGCTTGTGTCTAATGTATGTAAATATAAATTGTAATACAATAATACTAATACTTCTAGATCCCCTTCCCGAAAGAATCTTATTAAATATCTGAGCTTAGTTTCTATTTTCTTCAACTTAGAACCTTTTTGACATAGAACATTTTTCGATTGCATAGAATAGGTAGTGGAGTAGTGGGCAAACAAAAAAAGAAACTTTAACTTCTGGTATCTTATCTCGGGACCTTATAGCGATCGACCAGCAAAATAAATTAGGGCTTGTCCCTACTCTGTCTCCCATAACGACACTCGTTGCTTCCTCCCCAACTGCTAAGTATAAGATTAGCGTCTCTCCGAGTTTGGGTTTAGATAGGACTGGCGGCACTACTAGGAATTTGTTTATTTCATGAAAGGTGTTTCCACACTCCGGGTTGCACTCGTATTCAGTTTTTTCTTTAATAATTTTAAACTTTGGAGTTCTTTCTCAGCTAATCTCGGTAGAATCTAGTGAGTGCGGCAAGTCGTCCTGTCAATTGTTGCACTTCTTTCTTATTCTTAGGATCCTTCATGGCTATTCATTTGTATGGGTTGGCCTCAATCTTTCTATAAGCATGAAACCTATGAAATTTTTCTATCGAGACTCCGAATGCATATCTTGTATAAGTCTGTGTTAAATCTTCTATATATGCACTTGATTCTGCCGACTATACAATCAAATCGTCTATGTATACTTTGATATTTTTACCTATCTGGTATTCAAAAACCCTGTTCATTATTCAACAAACTGAAAAGCGAGACATTGTAGCAATAATTTTCCTTTTCGGTGATGAAAGCATTCTTCTCTTGGTTAGCTGGATGAATGGGGATCTAGTTGTACTCGGAGTAGGTGTCCATGAATGACATGAGTCAAAACCCAGATGAATTATCAACCAAGTGATATATATTTGGCATGGGGTATGAGTCTTTGGGTCATGCCTTATTGAGGTTAGTGTAATCCGTGCAAACTCTCTAGTGTATAATCCGCTAGGCTTCTTGACCATAATCACATTAGCTACTCGGGTGGTATATTGGATCTCCCTTATAAAGTTGGCTTTTAATAGCTCCTTCACTTGCTAGTCCAACGCCGGCCACCTTTTTGGACCCAACTTATTTTTCTTCTAAGCTATTGCGGTAAAACCGAGATGGATTGCCAATTTGTGCAGCAAAATTCAGGGTCGATCCCAGAAATCTCTGACGACGTCCATGCAAACACATCCTTGTTCTTCTTGAGTAAGTTAGCTAAACCCACTTTTACTTCTGGATCCAAAGCTCTTCTAATCTTCGCAAATTGATCGGGTTCATCACCCAGGTGAAGCTCTTCTAATTCTCTATCCGACTTTGATCTCGCCAGAAAGGCTTCTTCTCTCATGTCAAGCTCAACCACGTTAATTGACTTTCCTTTATGGCCAGAAGTTTAGGCTTTTCCCTGTAGTTTCTCTCTAGTTCTGATCTTAGAAAGGGGGGATGAGTCACCTTTGTTATCCTTAACTTCCTGATAATAACTCTGTCTAAATTCCTTCTGATCTCCTTTGATAGTCACCATTCTACTTTTATCGTTGACCATTTTCAATTTTTGATACTTTGTGGACACCAACATGTCCCATTTATGTTCGATTTAGATAGAACCGGTGACGGTACCAGCGCTTCTTTATTTAATCAAAGCCGATTTTGCACTTTGGGCTCTACCCATATTTAGCTTCCTTCTTTAATAATTAGAAAAATGGGAGTTCTTTCTCTGTTGATCTCGGAAGGAATTTGGTGAGTTCGACAAGTCATCCGGTCATTTGTTGCACTACTTTCTTATTCTTGAGATTTTTTATCTCTAGGAAAACTTTGCATTTGTGTAGATTGCCCTCAATCCCTTCGTGAGTAAGCAAGAAACCCATGAATTTTTTTGCAAAGACTCTGAATGCACATTTCTCGGGTTCAACCGAACACGGTGAACTCAAAATTTTGTGAAAGTCTGTGTTAAATCTTCTACATGCGCACTTGGTTCTGCCGACTTTACAATCATATCGTCTATTTATACTTTGATATTTTTACCTATCTGGTCTTCAAAAACCCATTTCATCATTCTTTGATAGGTTGCCCTGGCATTTTTCACACTATAAGGCATGACATTGTAGCAATAATTTGCTTTTTCAATGATGAAAGTGGTCTTCTTTTGTTTAGTTGGGTGCACGAGGATTTGGTTGTATTCGGAGTGGGCTTCCATGAACGACATGAGTCGAAAACCAAATGAGTTATCAACCAGTTGATCTATATTTGGAACGAGGTATGAGTATTTGGGGCATGCCTTATTGAGGTCAGTGTAATCTGTGAAAACTTTTCAGTGTGTAATCCGCTAGGCTTCTTGACCATAACCATATTCGCCAACTAGGTGGTATATTGGATCTCCCTTATAAAGCCGGCTTCTAGAAGCTCCTTCACATGCTCATCCAATGCCTATCGCTTTTCTAGTCTCAGCTTCCTTCTTTTCTGAGCTACTGGGGTAAATTCGGGATGAATTGCAAATCTGTGGCAGCAAAATTTAGGGTCGATCTCAAGAATTTCTTGCGACTTCCATGCAAACATATCATTGTTCTTCTTGAGGAAGTCGGCTAAATGCACTTTTACTTTCAGATCCAAAGCTTTCCAGGTCTTTGTAAAGTGATCGGATTCATCACTGTTGGGTGCTAATGCTCTTAAGGACGTTCACTTTACTTAGTCCATCAAGAGAAAATGATTCGTTCTCTAGATATTAACCCAACCGCGCAAGTGCACACATCAAGTAATAAGTGGGATTATTAGTGCCCAAGTTATCATTCCCACGAGGATAGTAACTCTAAATAATACTTTGAACTATTCTAAAAAGAATTTGAAATATAAGAAAAGACAGTATTGAACTGTTTGGTCTTTCGTTCCCTGATGCCTTTAGGACGTTCGCTCAAGGTGGTAGGTTCAGATTGACTCTAAAAAACTCCTCTTGTCATTATGTATTAAATCCTTCCCGATTTCAGGAAGAACGACAAAATCATTGGAGGTTTGGTTATATTGTCACAAGATATTAAAAGATGAAAACTTAAAGATAACAATATTTAAGAGACAACAAGATGGATGATTAACAGGAACGACTTTTGACAGAAGGAACTGATCCACTGTTCTATTCTTAAATAGCTATGCTCTCAACTTAAGATTCAGTTTGAAGATAACGTTTGGAAGAAAAGAGAAATAACAAACATATATTAATAGGAAATAAGTTATATTATAAAGAAATAAAATGGAGAATTATGGATAATGCTCATGAGGAGTCTCAAATGGTGAAAGGGAATGGGGAATAGTTATTGTCACTTAGCTGTTGCTAATACTATACAAGCAAAACACAAAAACTTAAACTACACTAGGTGATCTCTTCTTAAGGAATTAGATGTTTTCTTCATGTGGGATTCTTCTATTTATGGGCTGAAGGAATGGATGGATCTTGTGATTGTTCTTCAGTTGTTCCTTGATTGTATGGAGAGGCGGTGAACTAGTGCTCTGACAAGTGAAGCAATTATTTGATGGGATGACTTAGGGTTAGAATTGCCTTTTTATTTTGAGACCCTCATGCCTGCTTTTTCTCTAAACCAATGAGTATTCTTTGTTCTCTACTTTACACTTTTCTTCCTACTTGATTGATGTACTCTTTTCTGCCTTTAGAAGCTTCTTCTCAACCTTTCCTGTAAAGGAGCCAGAGAAGAGGTTAGTAGAGTAGGTGTACAAATAAGTCAAACTGTTTCCCTTTTCTTTCAGTATCAGTTGATTACATCATCATTCGTTCCCTTCTAATGCTGATGTTCTCAAGATTTGGGAACATATTTTTATAGCAAAAATTGGTTACCAGTTGACAGAACATTTGGAATTTTACCATCAAGATGGGCTTGAACGGGATCGATTTTTCGTCCCATCCATCACCCAGGTGCAGCTCTTCCAATTCACCATCCGACTCTAGTCTCGGCAGCAAGGCTTTTTCTCTTATGTGAAGCTCAACCATGTTAATCGGGTTTCCTTTCTGGCTAGAGGTTTGGGCTTTTCCCTGAGGTTTCTCTCTAGTTTTGATTCGGTGAAGGGAGGATGGGTCACCCTCACTATCCTTTATTGCCTGGTAATACCACTTTATGGATTCCTTCTGATCTCCTTTGATAGTCACCACTTCATTTTTATGGTTGACCATTTTCAATTTTTGACGCTTTGCGGACACTAACATGTCCTATTAGTGTATGGTGGGTCAACTTATGATAATGATGTATGGAGATGAAAAGTCAGCCACAATGAGTCTTATCAGAGCCGACTTGAAGGATTCTATTGTTCCCAGAGGTCGATGTACATCTTGGGCGGCATGTTCACTCCATTGAAAGCAATCAAGGAGGTTTTACTCAGTTTCAGGTCTTGTTCATTCAAGTTCATTTTCCTAAAAGCTTCCTATAAAATGATGTTGACTTAACTTTCAGGATCTATAAATATCCTTTTAACTCTACTATTAACCAGGTTTCTAGTGAGAACCATGATGAATCAAAGTGATGATATGGATACAACATACACTTGATGATTCCACTCAACATAGTTTTAATGATAACAAAGAGGAATGTTCATAGACGAAGCAATATCCAAAAGAAACTCAAGCAAATGTGAAAGCATGCACCAAGTCTCAAGCATCAATCCAAGTCTAAAATCTTAAATGGTACATTTATTTAGGACTTAGGAAAAATGTGCAAAGTTGTATAGATACAAAGCATTGCATGAGCTCAAGGTCATTCATCACTCATATATTTCAAAAGCATGCACCATTGAAAGAAAAGTCAAAACAAATGGTTATATATGTACAATATTGGTTTGGAAGAAGTACCTACTTGGCACAAACTTTTCTAGATAATTTCCATAACCAATAACATGCATTACAAGTCATAGAAACCATTTAAAATGAGAAGAAACTCAGAATTCGTACAAAAGGGTGCTTCAATGAAATATCTGGATATTGCACTTAGAATATCCGGATACCATATCCGGATATCAATATCCAGATATGAGCCCGATGAATATCCGGATATGTATGGATTACGACGGCTATAAACGACTAGAAACGACTAGTTTTCATATGAGGTGTCAATATAAATACCCACATCAGTCATGATGAATAGTGCACGACCCTAGATCATTTATTGAAGCTTTATTACTCTTGCTAGCCTATTATTGCTCATCAATTACTTACTTTGATCATTGCATACACTTGAGCTCATCTTTCCTTTGAAGCTATACATCTCTTAGTTCTTCAATTTGTGCAATCTGTACTTTGAGAGTACTTAGCCGCTTTTAAACACTTTCATCTTGCTTCTTGATTTGAGAGGGGAGTGAACCCTATACTTGAAAGGTCACCAAATTCCTAAGTAAATTTGGAGTGAAAAATTGTAAGGCATCAAGAGCCCGAAATCTTGAAAGATTGTAGAGGTTTATCAAGCACCCTCAAGCTTGATAGTTAGTGAAAATAATTGATCGAACGGCTTCAGTCTGGACGTAGGTCACAGTGGTGGTGACCGAACCAGGATACATCTAGTTTGCAATTTCTCTAACCTTTATCTCTTTACTTAAGTATTGAAATTGCATTTTTAGATTGTCATTATCTATTCACTTGCTCACTTTGTTGATCTCTACACTTGCTTTTTTAGTTAGCTTTGTCCTTATTAAATCACTTTATTAAAGAAATAATCTTTAAAATATCAAAGGAGGCACCTTGCGAAAAGACTTTGTAAAACTCAATTCAGCCCCCTCTTAAGTATTGAAGCCACTTGTCCAACAAACCAATCCATCTTCATGCCCTGAGACTACATCCTTCAATTCTTCTTTTGTGAAGTATAGCTAAAGAGGTTCCTGCTTGTTGAAGTCCTCCTTATACTTTGACTGATCTCTTATGGAAAGTACTTCCTTGAGGTATTTTCTTCTTACGCTGGTCATATGCCTGCCACCGCCTAAAGCTCCAATAATCACATTACAGCCGAACTCTAGTTCCTGGAACTCATCACTGCTAATCTATGGCTTCTTATTTTTATCATCCTTCTTTTTCTTGTCTTTTGACGGGCTCTAGCTCTTACTGTGTTCCCTTTGTTTACTCTTACCATTCTTCCATCCTTAAGGCCGGATCAGGTACTGGCGAGCTTCCCTTTCCTGATGTGCTTCTTAATCATATCCTGATAGTCCCAGCATTCGTCACTGGTATAGTTGAGGTCATCGTGGGACACACATTATCGCGAACAGCCCATCCTGCCTTTATTGAAGATTGGTCTTGGTTTTTCCATTTTTTTCCATCTTGTTCAAGGCTACCTCCCTCTAGATCTGTGATCATAACACATTAAGTGGGGTATAATTCTCATACCTCCCTCTAAGATGGCATTCGTCTAAGCTCTTTCCCTAAAATTTGGATTGTCTTATGCTTATAGTGTGTGTTTTTCTCTTCTAGCCAGGCTCCTTCCTTGCGGGCTGTAACCCCTCATTGTTTCTCTTATAATGGCATTTACCAGCTCCATTTGCTCTAGCTCTAAGTACATCTTTGACCGGGCTCTAAATTCCTCCAATGTCCTCACTAGATCTTTGTATATGGATCTTGCCAATTGAGACGTACCTTCTAACCCGGCCATGATGGAATGTAAGTGTACGCTTTCCTTCAGCCCTGACATTTGTAATGCGTATCCTTGAAGCGGTCTAAAACTTTCTGAGTGTCTTTCCTTGCTGCTGGTTGACAATTCCCAGGGTGAATTCGGACATCAAATGCCTCTTACTTGTGATGAAATTCAGAAGAAATCTATCTGCCAATTCCTCGAAAGACCTTATTGAGTTCGATAGCAGCTTGGAGAACCACATCATCACAGCTCCCATCAGTGTGGATGCAAAGATATAGGAGATGATAGGCTCATCAATCCCCTTTACGTACATGTTTGTGTCGAAGGCGTCAAGATGGACTTTTGGGTCTTGGCTCCCGTCGTACTTCGGCAAATAGGCTAAGTTCCATCCTTTTGGGTATGGGGCATTTACAATAATGTCTATAAAGGGGTTGTTTTTGTATTGCCCTATACGGTATTTCCTCTTGTATGCCCTTCCCTTATCTTGTGCTTAGTTTTCCATATTCTAGCTGCGTTCAGCTTGCTACGCTCTACCTTCTTTTCCATCTCGACCATTGTTATCACTATAGATTCAGTGGTTTGCCTCTTTTGCATTTTTACTGCTAGTACATCGGACTGCTTCCCTTCTCCTGGTTTCTTTAACTCAAACTCAGTCCCCTTCTTGTGTTGGTTTCCCATTCTGGAGGAATCGCTCTTCTAACTCCTGAATCCTTTGGGTGTCCATCTGCCTCTGCATCTGGTTACGACTCTCCATATCTTCCATGCGTTGTAGGATTGCGTTAAGGGAGGTCTGCGTGATTTAATTGTCTATGTCTGCCATTGGGGGTGGCTGAACTAATTCGATTTGAGTTGGCCGGAGTAGAGGTCGTGTCTGAGATGGCGTCACTGACATTGAAGTCATCGTAGTTGAAGTCGGGTCCATTTTTTGGCTCGGGTCTATGTTGGGTTCCATCTATCAAGACGGGATGAGCAAGCGACGACAATGGCGGTGGCAGCGGGCATTGCTGGTGGCTATTGCTCCTTGTGTTCACTATATTAGTAGTGGCGTATAAATTTAACTTTTCTACAGAAGACGCCATTTGATCTTGGATCTAGGGCTTTCTTAGGTATCTATGTAGGAGATACCTGTGAGGTAGCAAGTCACTGTGCATAGAATTACGACATAGACATTGGGGGTGGTGTGTGTCCATAGTGATAACATATAGAGAGAGTGTAAGTGTCATACCTGTAGGTTTTACCTTTTATTTATATAGTTTACCTATGGGTAGTGGAATTCTAGACCTTTAGCGGCTTTTCTAGGGGCTCGATGCTTGGTCTACTACTATCGTACTAGGATTAGTATTAATCAATGATTTTTTCTTTTACTTCCATTAGTTTTGTCTTTTTGTTGCCCTTTATTAGGCCTTCTAGAATATGGACTTCTTATATAGCCCATAAAAGTAAAAATATTGAAGCAAAAACAAAATAAAACTTAATGTTGTGAGTATTTTCTTATGTGGGTCAGTTCTAAAGGAGGGTGTAGGCTTATTTTATACTGAAAACATTTGGGTAGTGTTGGGTATAACTCATACTTCGCATGCTGATGAGGGTCCTTGTTGGCGGGATCAGTAAAAAGAC
This sequence comes from Gastrolobium villosum, assembly GCA_032173675.1. Lineage (NCBI taxonomy): Eukaryota > Viridiplantae > Streptophyta > Magnoliopsida > Fabales > Fabaceae > Gastrolobium > Gastrolobium villosum. Next base: position 1,642 of record JAVKPL010011462.1, on the reverse strand, counting down.
AATTGCGGTCTGGTACTATTGTGGGCCTTTGACATATTGTGATTTTTTTTTACTTAGTAGTTTGAACATGGATCCATGAATAGGTGTTGTTAGGATTTTGTAAATCCTATTTATATTCCCTTGTAAACCGGGTGACTTGAAATGAGTGCTGGTGAGGTGAATGTAGTACAGACAAGCTGTATGTAGCCTATATTGGATGAACCAAGGTAAATCATCGTTTTAATTTTTTCTCTCCTTTTTTACTTTTTCATTTCCGATTTTTGTGTTGTGTGATTGTTGATTTCAATAGGTAGAACATTTGGAATTTTATGACAAAAATGGGCGCCTAATGAGATGTGCCCTCAATTTCATGGATAAAATATTCCAATAGAGAAAATAAAAAAATGCAGCACAACTACTGAAAGTAAAAATAAACAAACAATAAGGAAAAAAGAAGAAGAAGAAGAAGACGGATAGAAATATATATTCATAGCTGAACTTTGTTTTGAATCTATTATTTATGAATAGAATTCAAACCTCAAAGAACCCAAGGTTGTCTGGATCCAACTCCTCCATGATAAGGGCTGCATATTCCTCTGCAAGTTCTTGTATTTTTGGCAGCTTATTAGTGGAAGCGCTTAAGGCGATAATCTGAAATGAATCACATGCAACAATGTTCACACCTCCTCAAGTTTCTTATAAAAAATGAGAAATTTAGCGTATGTACTGCAAATTGAATTTAATTTTGATATAATGTCAATATAAAGAAAATATATTTATATGTTTAATAAATTTAACATCTTAATTATCTAGTTGTTAATATAATTAAATTTATTACATAAGGTGTTAATATAAGATTGGATCTCAAGCGTATAAAATTAAACTATCATTTCTTCTTCTTCTTTTTGATAAATCACAAGTATTTTCTACGATAGACATTTATGTTAGAGGCTGAAATATCTACTTCATGGGACTAGTTCTCCTAAAAAAAAATTATATTCACAAATACTTAAAACCTTATTTAAGTGAAATCAAGTATAAACCACACAAATCAACGTGTTTTGATAAATTAAACTATTATTGATTAGGTACATCTGGTTGCTTTTTTTCATAATAAACTCTCACCTTTGTAACCTCTTCTTTGGTAATTCGTCCGTCAGCATTCTTGTCCACCCTGGCACATGAGTTAAGATTATTAAGCGTACATACGTATAACGTTTATCAAATAGCTGCAAATTCATATAAATTTTTCAACCGTCAACCCAATCACCCGTTGACATGTTCTTTCTCTTAAAGGAGCCAACCGTTGAATTTTTTCCTTCTTTTTCCCCTTAATGTTATGGTTCACAAGATTTACCAAATTACCACGTTTTTTTTTTAGTACAAAGAAAGGGCTAAAGCCCAAAAGAAAACACAACTATGATAGAATTGCCATGTTTTTAAACTTACTACCTATGATGCACGGACACGGGACACGACACGACACTCCGACGCGTTAATTCTAAAAAATGCTAAATTTCGACATGCTGGGACACGTTTTGATATTAAATAATATTTTTAATATATAATATAATTTATATTTAATACATATAGCAACTCATAATAAGTCATATAATTAATCAAATATTCAAAAGAGCAAAATAAATTGAATTTATGTGTTTGT
>JAVKPL010011461.1:0-49066 GCA_032173675.1 Gastrolobium villosum | reverse complement strand
CTTTTGAGTTTTGCTTCTTTACATATTTAGCCTAGTATATATTTTACTCTATCAGCCCATTCCATAGGTAGCTCAATTACTTATTTAAATTGTTTTGGTCACAAGTCACTACATGAAGCAGGAAAAAATAATAGGTACACTAGGGTCCATTTTGTTTTTCACATGAAATTAAAACTACATATACTTTAAAAAACTATAGAAAAGCTAGGCGGATGAAGGCCACTGCTCATCCCTCCCGAGATCCTTCATTGCAGACAATTAACTATAATTTCCTTTCAGATGCTTGAAATCAGGGATAAAAGGTTTAAACAGAGAAAAAAAGTACCGTCACGAGTCCAATTAATTCTGCATCTTGAACAATGGATCAGATCAAATGCCTGGCTTGGGAACAACAAACGGTGCGTAGCAAATACTGCTACCATGGCAGGCACACCACGCTCAAGAGCAAATTGAATCTGATTTTCGTGAACATCTTTTGGAGCTATTGAAAGAGTTGTAACATTACGTTGCATCAAAAACGCACCAAAACTTGCCACTCCACAGCCAATGTCTAAAGCAACTCTGGTGTTGTAACCAAATGCAGTATCAGGAACCATCTGCACATTCAAAATTGCAAAAGTGCTCTCAGTTTCTTAGCAACAAAATTATCAGAAAGAAATTGAATAAATTACTAACCGCCGAAATCTGATCCAGGTATTTATCTGCACCATGTATAAATTGTGTTCCACCACCAGGAAAAACAAATTTATCCTTCTTTCTTGATATCCAATTTTGGCCACCTTTATCTTCAACCAGACGTGTATGGGGTACATTACTGAACCAAACCTGTCATTGTATTTGTATATGAGTTAACGAGCCTTTTCTTCCCAATCTGAACCAATTGAAAAGTGTCACATGATGCAACTTAGAAATCACGGATATATGCTAATTTAAAATTTTAAAGTTTGTTAAAATTCAATTTCAGCAAATTGACCACAAAATCAGATTCTGGATGTAGCATCTAATCAAGATATGACTTGAAATGCTTAACACTCGAGATGAAGAAATTTCTTCTCTAGATTATCATAATGATGAAGGTTCAAAACAAATAATAAAGTCTAGTATTTTTTTATTTTACTAGTAACTAAAACAACCAGTAGCACAATTTTCATCATCTATACAATTAAACCCCTTCTCAGATTCACCACCACATAACAAACATCAAAATAAAAAAATTAACAACCCTCTTAAGAATCACTTCAACCCAAAACCTTAATGTGTTAGGTGACAACCTTTTTAATGGTTTATATTATTCTCTAACACCCTGCTAGGTGACAGCCTTTTTAGTGGTTTATATTATTCTCTAACACCCCTCACGTAAGAGCTTGAAGCGTGAATATTGCACATGCCCAATTGTGAAGGGCGATGAGGATCGAACTCATAACCTCATACCATGTTAAAAACCATTTTAACCCAAAAACTTAAGGTATTAGGTGAGGGCATTTTTAGTGGTTTATATTATTCTCTAATATCGCTACCTATCATATAAACAGAACGATAAAACTTACAGAGTCCGAACCCGAAAAGTACCTCGTCTCTGCTCTTAGGCCAAAGGATGGGTCTCTTGTATCCCTTTGGTGCAGCCACCAAGCAATTCAAACCCTTCCCTTCTTCAGGGCAATGCCGCTCATACTTTTCCCCTCTCAAGCTCGAATTCAACTTCTCAATCGCTTCCGCATTGTCCAAACAAGGTATATAATCAACCATTTTCACATCACACATCTTGTACCTCTCAACCTTCGCAGCTCTCACAACACCACCCTCATCCGCCACAACCGAAACGCTCGAATTCAACAAGCCCTCAACGAAACCAGGATCCAAGTCCCCGATTTTGAAATCTTCCGTCATGACTCCGTTTCCATCCACCACGCCCAAATACTCCACGGGCGGCAATGGAGGCAGATGGAAAACCTTAACTCCCGGTGGCGGCGGAGGAGGAGAAAGAGTAGGAGGAGGAGAAGGAGAAGGTGAAGGAGAATGAGGTTGGTCCACGGCGGAGGAGGCATTGGAAGAGGAAGAAGAGAAGAAGGTGAGGGGAGAAATGGTGGTTGGTGAGTAACGAGTGAAGAAGAAGAGGAGGAGGGTGAGGGAGAAGAGTGTTAGAGCGGTGATTTTAACAAAGGAAGAGGTTTTGAGAACATCTATGGGCCATGGTGTCGACAGGGACAACTTCATCATGGCCACTGATGAGTGATGATGAGAGAGGAAATATTGGAGATTTTGTAAAATGATGAGAGAGAGAGAGAGAGAGAAACAAGACAGAGAGGAGTGGATCTTGCTTAAAAGAGAGGGCGAGGATTACTGAATGAGCGTCCAAGTCACGACATCAGCACTAGAAACAGAAATGTTACAAGAACGAGGTTATAAATATGTGTTGTCTTTATACCAAAAAATAAAAAAAAAAAAAAATAAAAAAAAAATTATGTGTTGTCTTGTGTTGTGTGCACGGGATGGGGACAACTATAGAGTGAGAGTGAGGTCTGGTACGGTGGTACCATTTTTCTAATTTTTGTCCGAAATGAAAAAAGCAAAATGTTGTTCCATTTCCCAAGAACTTTGAGTTGCAAAACTGGGAACAGCAATTTCTTGCTCATGATTATTCGGATACATTGTTTCATAATTAACATGATTATTTGCTTTTTTCGTCAATCCTGAACGTCACCGGATTTAATTCTTTCTCATTAAAATTTTATATGATTTTGTGTATGGAATTTTTATATCTATTTATCTTTTTACATGCATTAAATAAAGGGAGAGGTTATAGTTACTACTTAATTTTGTTATTATTTTTAAGGGAAAGGATATTGTGACAATCAAGTTGTGTTACAACCAAGTGACTACCAATCAATCTTACCGTTAGATCGATTATGTGGATCCAACGGTTATATTTATTTCCATCTTTGTATGGTAATGATTTTCCAAATTTAATACTTTATATTTATTTTCACATTTGTATGGTTATGATTGCCCATATTTAATGCTTTCACTTTAAATATGGGAAATAATGACCATAAAAAGATGGAAATAAATATAACTGTTGGATCAACATAATCGATCTAACGGTGAGATTGATTGGTAGTCACTTGGTAGTAACACAACTTAGTTGTCACAATATCCTTCCCCTATTTTTAATTACCAAATTTTAATTATTGATTTTCATCAATCTAACTGTTGTAATTTATGAGATTATATTTATTAATTAATTATTAATTTACAATAAATTATAACCGCTAAATTGACGGAAATCAACGATTAAAATTTGGTAGTAACAAGTAGTAAGAAAAATAGATACTAAGTATAACATTTCCCTTAAATAATAGATCCAATTATTAGGAGAAAAGATAAATACAAAAACTCCACGTCATGTGAAATTTTAAGGTGAGGGAATCCATTTTCGAACATCACCTGGGTTCTAGAAGAAAAAAAGTTAAAAAAAAATATAGGATTGGTTTTTTTTTTTTTTTTTTTTTTTTGGTGAATAGGATTTGTTTTTTTAATTTCACGCTGCGATGCACTTATGGGGGCTTTGGAACAATTTAAAAAAAAGAAAATAAATTGTTTTAATAAAAGGGATTAATATTTATCTTTTAAAGTGCATAGAATTATTTAATTTTAAATGAGAAAAAAAATATACAATGAAAATCGTAAGAGAAAAAATGTGAGTTTTTTAATTTAAATTTTAAATAAAATATATTAATTTTAACTAAAACGACCAACCATTTAAAGTAAATATTTTTTCATTTTATAAAATGTTGATTGCTATTCATGATAAATTTTAATATAAAATAATTTTTTTTTAATAAGTTGGGTGAGGTGTAAGACTGCTTATGCCTACTTAAATTAGGCATTGTTCAGGAACACTCAAGATGCGATTGGCTGGTGAATAGGGATAGGAACACCAAGTTCTATCATGCTGCCACCAAGTCTCGCTTGCGTCAAACAAAATTTTAGCTATCGTGAACGAAGAAGGCCATTTGATCGAAGAACCTGAACCATTAAAGGAAATGGTTATTCAATTCTTCGAGAAGGTTTACAAAGATGATGGGGCTGGCCTTCGACCATTCTTGAGAATTGAATGTTTTCCTAAGATCACCAGCCCATCTTTTCATCTTCTTCATAATGTTTCCTCTATTTGGAAATTGAGGAAGTCTTCCGTACGAAGAACCCGTAGAAAGCCCCAGGTCTCGATGGATTGCAAGCCATTTTCTTTCAATCCCAGTGGCAGACCATGGGCACCTTAGTTTGTAATGTCATCAAGAATGTTTTTGTTGACCTGTATCAGATTATAAGTTTAAACAATTTTGTCATCCGCCTCATTCCGAAAGTTGATCATCCAGATTCCATTACGAAGCTTCGCCTAATAAGCCTTTGTAATGTGATATTCAAAGCTATCACTAAGATCATAGCTAATTGCTTAAGACCTCATCTGAATAACCTCATCCTTCTGAATCAGTGCAGCTTTATCAGAGATAGGCACAACACTGATAATATTATCATTGCTCAAGAGATCATGCACTCTATGATATTTAAGAAGAGTAGGAAAGGTGGATGGCAATTAAGGTTGATCTTGAGAAGGCCTATAATAGGGTCAATTGGAGTTTCCTCCAACAAACTTTATCTGAAGCTAGTTTTCCTACAGCTGCCATCAAATTGATCATGGATTGTGTCTCCTCCGCCTCTCTCAATGTGCTTTGGGATGGTGCCACCATTAGAGACTTCATTCCCACTCGTGGTATCAGACAAGGGGATCCCTTATCCTTTTATCTGTTTGTGTTGTGCATTGAGAGATTATCCCATTTAATTCTTCAAGCTACCAATAGTAACCAATGGAGACCAGTGAGGCTGAGGAAGAATGAGCCCAGGATAAGTCACTTGTTTTCTTAGCGGATGACCTTCTTTTTTTGCCGAGGCTTCAATAGAGCAAACCAAGCTGATCGATGGTATTCTCTCTTGCTTCTGCCAAGCTTCGTGGCAAAAGGTCAGCAACAAGAAGTCCAAAGTGTTGTTCTCTAAGAACGTTAATCATAATAGGGCTGTGGAGATTGCTAGGGCCATGAATTTTTCCATCACTTCTGATCTGGAAAAATATATTGGTATATCTTTAATACATGAAAGGGTGAGAGGAAGCACTTTTAGTTTTATTTTGAAGAAGATGGAATCCAAGTTATCAAATTGCAATAGGGCTTCACTCGCATTAGCTGGAAGAGCTACCTTAACTCATTTGGTGCTTTCCTCAGTTCCCACCTACACCATGTAGACGTACCTGGATCCTACTAAAATGTGCGAGGATATTGAGAAGAGATCTTGCGACTTCTTACGGAGATCCATGAATGATAAACAGAATTTACATGGTTTGAACTAGTCCAAGGTGTGTCAACCGAAAGAGAAATGTGGGTTAGGTTTAAGAAGGACGAGAGAAATGAATCAAGATGATATGCACGAGCCAGCTATAGATGAAGTGCAGTCTGTTAATTGGGATGAAGATGTAACGAACCATTTGCCAAGCCCAAAAGTTAGAGTGTCCAGGAGAAGTAAGATAAGGCCCAAATGGTTGAATGACTATCAGATGTGAAGCATGTGGATGTAAGCGTGTGATTCTGATGCAGTTAGAGAATATGGGTGTTGTTATTTGGTATTGCATTCTATTATGCGCAGGGGTGGGTAATGAGTGAATGTATTGTTGGTGTGAGTATTTCCTTTTCTGTTATAGGTGAGAGAGTATGGTTATAAATACATATGTACCTTGCCTAAATGAAATAAGAAGAGTTTAGTATTCCAGAATTCTCTGGTTTTTGGAGGAATAATCTCCCCTCGAAGTGAGATATCTTTTATTTTGCTACTGATAATTTCCTTAGTGCTATCATCTGGTGCTTTCATTGAGTCTTCTTCTATTCACAATGACCGGCCCTAATACCTCTCCTGATTCAACCGATTCTACACTTGCCAAGATTTTGCAATCACAGTTAGCCATTCAACAGGATTTAAAATCCATTCACCAGCGTGTTTCTTCGTTGGAGACTACCACCACGATCCCAGGTACAACGGTGAAAGGATCCACGTCCACCGTTCCATCCGAAATCAAGGCTGCAACTATCAAGCTTGATGTGCCGCGTTTTGATGGATCTGATCCTTTAGGTTGGATCTTTAAAATTACCCAATTCTTTGAATTCCATGGTACTCCTGAAATTCAACGTCCTAGAATCGCTTCCTTCTATATGGAAGGAGAAGCATTAGGCTGGTACAAATGGATGTTCGCTAATGGACAGGTCACTTCCTGGCCTGCTTTGTTGCATGCTTTAGAACTTCGTTTCGCACCCTCCCAGTATGACGATCCCAAGGGTGATTTAATGAAGCTGCTTCAAACAAGTTCGGTGCGTGAGTACCAGACTCAGTTTGAACAACTGGCAAATCACTGTATTGGGCTTCCTCCTCCTTATCTTCTGAGTTGTTTCATCTCCGGACTGAAGGCGGACATTCGCCGTGATGTTCAGGCTCTTCAGCCTTTGTCCTTGGCCCAGGCCATAGGGCTGGCTCGCTTGCAAGAGGATAAACTGCAGGACCAGAAATCCACTTTCCGACCAAAAAATTTTACTCCTCCGTCTACATCAACTGGGGGTTTTCATCGTGCACCTCTTCTCACAGCTTCGCTGGCGTCCGGGTCACCCACGCCTCCGGTTTCCAATTCTGGGTCGGATTCCAAACAATCCACTGCACCCAAACCTCAGATTCGCAGAATGCTTCCGGCGGATCTTCAGACGAGACGCGACAAGGGACTTTGTTACTATTGTGATGACAAGTACCATCAGGGCCACAAGTGTAAGCGTACCTTCATGATTCTCATTGTTTCCCCTGATTCTGCTGATTCTACAAACATTCATCAATTTCCTTCTGCACAAAGTACATCTCTATAGGGAAATATATAGCCAATGGCCAAAAGCTTAAGGCTTCTAACACTCCTAGAACTTGATTGAAGTGAGGAAACATGATTGCAGATCCAGTTGTGGAAATCACATAGGCTATTCGAAAGCATATCCTTGTCAATAGGTCTCCTAGTGCTTGATTTCCAAAAGCTTAACTTGATAGCAATATTTGAAGCCGGTACTCCAGTTACACCCCCCATAATTCTTCCATTTTCTACTACTATTTTAATGCCAAGTCCTAGTCCAATAGATGAGTATGTAAAGGACATTATGGCTGCAACAATAGAAACTAATGCAATGTTGTGAAAATCTGATATGAATGACATAAAAACCTGAACAAGTCCAAACATCATCATATGTATGGTATCCCCATATTCACACCTAGTATGATGCCATTTCTTATGAGAACAAATAGATTTCAGAATCGCTCTCAAATAGTTTGCTATGCTAATCAGAACAGACACAATTTTCAATCCCTTAGCATCTTCTCCAAGAAGCTTATATGGAACCATTCCAATAATCACTAAGCATATTCCCATGTACAAAGCAATACCTATTGAGAGGCTTCCCATTATGCCTATTGGCAAATTACGCTGTGGCCTCCTAGATTCTTCTTTTTTTTTTTTTTTCCGGTACAGTCCTAGATTCTTCTTTAGAATTGGCAACTGTATCCCATCCAACATATGCAAAGAGTACTGCAGTAGCTCCGGCAATTACGCTTTTTGCACCCTTGGGAGCAAAGGGAGACCAGTTGGAAACATCAACTTCAAAAACTGCAGCAAAAATGAAAATGATAACAGAGATACCCATGGTCACTGTCATAAACAAATTTACAGTTGATGATTCTTCAGCACCCAAATAGAGAATTAAAGTGAGGAGAATTAGGAGACGTGGAGCGAAGACATTAATGGATAACACGTCTCCAATATTTTTTCCACCACAAATTTGAGTTGTTTGGTGACCTGAGACATCACTATGCTCAAAAATTCTACCCCCAGGATCCCATAAATAATTCCAAACAGCAGTCATTCTCAGATACATTTTCTCAAACATCTTCAGTGCATTGGTTGAGACATGACTTTTGTCACCTGTTGGTCTGTCCTTTGCCAGCCCATAATTAAAGACATCAGCCAACCACTCCTTGTGACCTTGGAAGCCATCCTTATTAAGACTCTTCACAGCAACAACAACGCGTGTGCCAGGTTTGGCAGGAACCAGTGTTTGCTCATCAATCCAACCCTTAAATACTGATCCAGAACCGCCTTCTCCTAGTACTCCATCTGTGCAAAAATTTCTGGTGGCAGCCTTAAGTTCTGTGAAAGCAAAGCCCTTCAGATTTGATGATTTTAAGATTTCATCCTCATTCCGTGGAGTCGGAGGCACCGAGACCGCTGAGACCTTACTACCCGGGCTGATGAGATCATTCACATACTTTGAACTTAACCTCGATGTTGGATCTGGAGAATTGATGCACATTTGGTTTTCCAGATCTGGGCTAGCAACGAGAAATCCAGGTGAAGAAGCGAAGACCTTAATGTGTGTATCAACTCTCATTGTTTCTGGTAGAGGAATAGCTCCTCCAAATACGGGCTTCTTGATGATATCGTTAATGACTGGAGAGGATAATGAAGACAGCACTGACTCATAGAGTAGCGGTGAGGCTTCGATCTTTGGATATGCATCGACATCAACACAAGCAACTTGATCCGAAGGAGATGCAACATCAAATTCATGAAACATCTCTCGATTGTTCAACGACTCAGCCATCGGGTGTTCCACCTCTGTCTGAGGAAACTCGTTCTGGTTGATCGATTCATATTGACCAGTGGTTAGCTTCAAAGAATACTTACGAAATTCCTTCTGAATTTTGATAGCGGCTTGTGCTCTACGTTCATGGATCAAGTTCTGGAGCAAGTGTATCACATTCTCGCATGTGGCATTCATTGCTGCAAAACTAGATTTCATCTCCGCAAAAATAGATTGAACAGATTGCGGCTGAGCATCGTTGATGGAGGTGGAGAAGCATGTGGATGTAAGCGTGTGATTGAAAAGCTTACATCAGAAATGTTGGCCTCCGGTATTATACAAGACAACACCAGTTCGTTCTCTTCGCCGGTTCTCCTTGTTCGCAAAAAAGATGGGTCATGGAGGTTTTGCACCGATTATCGTGCGCTCAACGCACTCACTCAACCGGATCGTTTTCCGATTCCGTCCATCGATGAATTATTGGATGAACTCCACGGTGCCTGTTGTTTTTCTAAACTTGATCTGCGTTCGGGCTACCACCAGATCCGTATGAGTCCAGGTGATGTTGCAAAAACCGCTTTTCGCACACACGAGGGACACTTTGAGTTTCTGGTGATGCCGTTTGGGTTGTGTAATGCCCCGGCTACTTTTCAAGCTACGATGAATTCTGTGTTTAAACCTTTTCTTCGTCGCTTTATCATTGTCTTTTTTGATGATAACCTGGTGTTCAGTAAGTCTTTAGCAGATCATCTTGGTCATTTGGAAGCAACTTTCACCACGCTACGGGACAACAAATTTTTCTTGAAACGATCAAAATGCACGTTTGCTCAACCCTCTCTTGAGTATCTCGGCCATATCATCTCCTCTACTGGTGTGGGACCTGATCATGATAAGATCAAAGCTATGACAGCTTGGCCAATCCCTGTTTCCATTAAACAATTAAGAGGATTTCTCGGACTCACTGGGTTTTATCGCAGGTTTGTGAAAGGCTACGCGTCCATAGCTGCCCCTCTGACGGAATTGTTAAAAAAAGACAAGTTTGTGTGGTCTGATGCGGCTCAATGTGCTTTTGATAGACTGAAGCATGCAATGACACAGTCTCCGGTACTATCCTTGCCGGACTTCAACGCCCTCTTTACTGTGGAGACCGATGCTTCAGGTTCTGGTTTAGGTGCTGTCCTGCTTCAACATGGACATCCCATCATTTTTTTCAGCAAGAAATTTTGTGGCAAATTGTTGACGGCTTCTGCTTATGTTCGTGAGCTGCATGCCATAGTCGAGGCTGTTAAGAAGTGGCGCCATTATTTACTTGGCAGAAAGTTCATTATTCATACCGATCAACGCAGTCTTAAGGAATTAATGACTCAAACAATCCAGACACCAGAGCAACATTACTACCTCTCCAAGCTTTTGGGGTACGATTATGAAATTAAATATAAACCCGGTCCTGATAACACCGTAGCTGATGCACTCTCCAGAATTCACGATGGTGAAGCACATTTTATGGCATTGACGGTTCCTCAATTTGACGTGCTGTCCAAATTGCGCGACGAATACAAATCTGATTCTGAATTGGTCCAATTGTTGCAGGAAGTCACACTTGACCCCAACTCACATCCAGGTTTCTCCATAGTGCAGGATCTGTTGTTTTACAAAGGGCGTATTTTTGTTCCCTCTCATTCAGCTCTCAAGAATTTATTTCTGCAAGAGTATCATTCCTCCCCATCAGGCGGTCACATGGGGATAAAAAAGACATATGCTCGGCTGGGTGCCAATTTTTTTTGGCATAATATGTTGAGTGACGTAACCACTTTCATTCAACAATGCTTGATTTGCCAGCAAATAAAGGTTCCTACAACCCGGCCAATGGGGCTGTTGCAGCCCATTCCAGCTCCTACTGCAATTTGGGAAGATATTTCAATGGATTTCATCATAGGGCTGCCTTCCTTCCAAACCTGTACGGTAATCTTTGTAGTGGTTGATCGGTTGTCAAAGGCTGCTCATTTTGGGATGCTGCCCACTCATTTCACGGCTGTTCGAGTTGCGGAGCTATTTAGTCAAATGATATGTCGCTTACATGGTATGCCTAAGAGCATCATATCTGACCGTGACCCTATCTTTATGAGTAAATTCTGGCGGGAACTATTTGCTTTGAGTGGTACGAAGCTGCGAATGTCATCGGCATACCACCCTCAGAGTGATGGACAAACTGAGGTACTTAACCGCATTCTACAGCAATACTTGCGCGCTTATGTCCATACTCAACCAAAACTATGGGGGAAATTTTTACATTGGGCAGAATGGTGTTATAACACCTCTGTGCACTCAGCGACTGGTTTCACTCCTTTTCAGGTGGTGTTTGGCCGGTTACCCCCATCTCTTCCACAGTATGTTACGGGTTCAAGTAGTGTCGAAGCAGTAGATGCTGAACTTTCTAACAGGGAGGTTGTTTTGACCCAGTTAAAACAGAAATTGCTCAAAGCTCAATCAGCCATGAAGCTAGCAGCTGATAAACATCGACAAGATCACAGTTTTAAGTTGGGCGACATGGCTCTTGTTCGATTGCGTCCTTATCGTCAACAATCGGTGGCCAACCGTGTGACTCATAAGTTGGCCAAACGTTACTACGGTCCTTTCAAAATTGTTCGTTGTATTGGGCAGGTGGCTTTTGAATTACAGTTACCTCCGGAATCAAAAATTCATCCTGTATTCCACGTTTCGCTCCTCAAACCTTTTTATCAAGACCTTACTACCATACCTCTTCCATTACCTAAGGATGTTTTTCTGAATCAACCTGTTATTCAGCCTCTGGCCATTCTAGATGCTTCCACCGATGTCACCACAGGTCAAGAAAAGGTATTAGTCCAATGGGACGGCTTGTATCCCGAAGACTCTACCTGGGAACTGCTTGATGATGTCTTGCAATCCTATCCTTCTTTGCACCTTGAGGACAAGGTGTTTGCTGATGGGGAAGGGGATGATATGCACGAGCCAGCTATAGATGAAGTGCAATCTGTTAATTGGGATGAAGATGTAACGAACCATTTGCCAAGCCCAAAAGTTAGAGTGTCCAGGAGAAGTAAGATAAGGCCCAAATGGTTGAATGACTATCAGTTGTGAATCATGTGGATGTAAGCGTGTGATTCTGATGCACTTAGAGAATATGGGTGTTGATATTTGGTATTGCATTCTGTTATGCGCAGGGGTGGGTAATGAGTGAATGTATTGTTGGTGTGAGTATTTCCTTTTCTATTATAGGTGAGAGAGTATGGTTATAAATACATATGTACCTTGCCTAAATGAAATAAGAAGAGTTTAGTATTCCAGAATTCTCTGGTTTTTGGAGGAATAATCTCCCCTCGAAGTGAGATATCTTTTATTTTGCTACTGATAATTTCCTTAGTGCTATCACAAGCCTTGTTAATGAAAATTGGCCATGGGCTACTAACGGACAAACAAAGCTTGTGGGCGCAAGTGTTGAGGAACAAATATGTTGTGGGAAATGATCTTCTGCCTATACTTACTCCAGTGAGACTGTCGTCAAATTTGTGGAAGGGCATTACTCGAGTGTGACCAAAGGTCATTAGTGGATCAATGATCCAGTTGGAGAATGGTGCAAACACCAGATTCTGGGCTAATAAATGGCATCTGAGCAATGAAACTGTTGATAGGAGAATGTAGACCATAATTCTAGATTAGGTTAATAATTGGACTGTGGATAGATATGGAGGGTGGGACTAGGCCTTAATCAAGCAATTTGCATCAGATCTTTCTTGTCCTAAAATAGCTAACATCATGCCTCCATCAAGTCAAAATGGTGAAGATGTGGTGACTTGGGCCAATACGAGTGATGGTCTTTTCTCTCTGAGTTCAGCTTATTACCTAGTGGAAGACAACTTCGTGTTACAAGCTAATAGAACCGTCTTTGTTCCCCGGAGTTGGCCAAGACCTAGACATATTCATTTTTTCCTATGGAAGACCCTAAGCAACATGCTTCTTACGAATGTTCAAAGACTCCATAGGCCTATGTCATCTTGTGCTCTATGGTCGAGATGTAATATGCATCCAAAGGATATTCTTCATTGTCTGCGAGACTGTGATTGGAGCAAAGGCATTTGGAGGATGTTATTTGCTTATGATTCCCCCATTCTTTCTTTGTTTCGGACCTTCGGGAATGGTTGGTTTCGAACCTCCAGTCTAAGAGTTTTTTGGTGCATTGGGATTGGAGTCAAATCTTTGGTGTCATGTGTTGGTTTATTTGGAAAGCTAGAAACGAGTTAGTTTTCGAAAATAAGCTAACCAGGACTCGATGATTTAGAGAGTGAAGGTTTACGTGACAGATTTTAAGAATGCTAATTTGATGCACGACACTCAAGGTCTGCAGAAAAGTGCTAAGGAAGTGAGATTAGTTCGTTGGGAATTCCCCCTGAAGGCTGAGTAAAGCTCAACGTCGACGGCTCTAGCAGTGTGGGGGGTGCAAGGACTAGTTGCGAAGGGGTTATCCGAGATGCTAGTGGCAGGTACGTCTCAAGGTTTGCAAGAACTTGGGTAGTGGCTTGTCATTGAGGGCGGAGGTATGCGGTCTGCTCAACGGGATTTAAGTCGCTTGGAACCTGGGGGTGAGAAAGATCTGGATTGAAGGCGACTCTCAAGTGGCAATCACCATAGTTACAAGTCAATTTAATAAGAAGCATCCTTTTGTTCACGAAATTCAAAGGCTGCTTAAAGGACCCTAGATGACAAATATTTGTCATATTCTTCGTGAGGGGAACATGGTAGGTAATGCCCTAGCCTCTCTAGGGAGTGAGTTAAACAGATTAGGATCTACATATATATATATATTATACGCCTCCTAAGGAGTGCAGGGACCTTCTCATGAGGGATGTGATGGGCACATGTAGCCCCAACTTTGTACTTTGTCTTAGTTCTTTTATTTCCCTATTATTCAAAAAAAAAAAATATTGTTGTAGTGGTTTATGTCCTACCATACCAACATAATTAAGGGTCGTCACGGGATAAATTTTAGATTATCGTGAAATTCATTTTGGGAATCCTATTTATCCATATTTAGTACAAGAATCCTTAAAATTTTATTGAAAAAATGAGATTCTTGGGAATTGAAATTATTAATAAGAATCCCATAAAATAATACCACCAAGTAAGTGGTATTTTTGGATTCCCACCTGATGAGAAAATTTTACATAATTTGTAAGACATAAATAACCCTACTTTATTATTTTTCGTGACTAAATTACCCTATCTTCTTAAAGCTGTAGCCATGATACTCTCTCTGCTTCACAAAATCGTAGGTTCTTCCCTTCTCTTTCATGACACCTTTACTTGATTCCTCTCTTCCCTTTTTGTGGCATATCATAAATTTCTTTCAAAAATTATCAAATGTTAGTTTTGTAAAATCAGTTCATATTCCCAAGAATAATTGACAATCATCAAAACATAGAATCAGAAAATTTGAGCCAACATTCCTGAAAATATTTTGGCATATCAATTTTTTTGTAATATTTCAAGAAAATTCACTTTTCCATCATGTTCTTGCAATTATGATTCCTCCGATCACTTTTCGAGTATATTGTAGCGATCGTGTTTTCTTACTTTTAATATTTTCTCACTTATTTCTATTGTTTTTTTATTTTTTTGTGAAATTTTTCTTATTTATTATCATCACATGCTTTCTCTCTCTCTCTTACGCACACTTTTACCAAGATACATCTCCTCCAAAAATTCTTGCATAAACCTTATGTCCTTATCTATGTCTACATTGGATGTAGTAAGTAAATAAATTATATTCGCATTAATTATGCAAATATTAATTTCAGCATTCCCTTCCCAATCACCACTTCATTATTTGTAATGTGCAATTTCTTATTATACAATTTCAAACGCTTCTCTTATTTTATTCATTTTCATTTAATAATGCTTACCTCCATTTCTTTCTTGTTTTCTGTTCTCTCTCTTTTTTCTTTTCTCTTTATTTATATATGGTTGTACAAGAACCATAATAAAACTCAAATGCAATAATTGCATGCTAATCCCGAGTTAATCGGCGTTTGGTACGAGAAATATTTTTTTTATTGGAAAAAAAAGATTTCTAAAAATATAATAGGAAAATATTTTGTCTGGAAAAGCAACGAAAAGGTGTTTGGTAGTCCAAAATATTATCGGAAAAATTGGGTTAATTTGACTGATGCTACGTGTTTAGTTGATTGTAAAATATTGATGGAAATATAAATCAAATTTACCAAATTACCCATTATTTTTCAAAATATTGTATGTCAGTCATGAAACAAGAGGGCATTTTGATCCCAAAAGGTAAAAATCAGAATCCAAATTCAAGGGGGAAAAAATACCATGTGTAGGGAGATATTTTTTTTTCCAATATGTAGTTACAAACTCTAATGTTGGAAAAATTATTTGGCTGAAAATTTCTTATGTTTACTGTTACCAAATATGGTCAAAAAATAAACCCAACCTCACTTTCCCATCATTTTATTGTTTTTCATGACAGACATGGTATATAAACCCAAATATTCTGCATGACAGAAGGCAAGAGAAGATACCAAGAACGACAAAAGTTACAAGAACAACATAGTGTCTTAAAAGACAACCTAAGAAAGTCACCTCCATTATTTCTTAACACTCACACAGCACGAATCCAATAAGTGAATTACATGCCAAATTTATTGTTTTTCACATTAGATACAAAAACTGTTGAATAAACTTTAAATGTTTTGTTAGTTTTATATTTAATAGTCTTAATTAAGGAGTCATGTGTTTAGGTAAGTGAAAGGCCAAGAGTTGTAAGAAGGTGAAAGGCCAAGAGTTGTGAGAAGGTGAAAGGCCAAGAGTTGTGAGAAGGTGAAAGGCCAAGAGTTGTGAGAAGGTGAAAGACCAAGAGTTGTGAGAAGGTGAAAGACCAAGAGTTAGAGAGGCCAAGAGTTGGAAGTTTAGTTTTGTGGTTTATGGCTAATTTAATGTTTGGTTCATGTAAAGGCAATCTAGTGCCTATATAAACTAATCCATATTGTAAGCAACATATCACAAGAAAAAGAGAAATACAAGTTTTGTCTTCTCCACAAGAAAATAGTTGTTTTTATTTTAAGTTCTACATTATAGTGATACCACAAATTGGTATCAGAGCTATGGAGAGGGGGAGTGATATGGCACTACCTAAGTTGACGAAGGAGAACTACGAGAATTGGAGCATTCAGATGAAGGCTCTTCTCGGATCCCAGGACGCTTGGGAGAATGTTCAAGCAGGTTTTGTAGAACCACAGGACACTGGAGGCCATTCGGCGGCTCAAACCAAAGCGTTGAAAGAGACGCGTGCAAAAGACAAGCTGACGTTATTCATGCTCTTCCGAGCTGTAGACGAATCCGGGTTCGAGAAGATAGCAAATTGTGAGACCTCAAAGGCAGCCTGGGACATCTTAGCAAATGTCTATAGAGGAGCTAACCGGGTTAAACAAGTCCGGCTTCAAACCCTTCGTGCCGAGTTGGAGGGAATGAAGATGAAGGACACGGAAGGAGTATCCGGGTTCGTTGCCCGAGTTCAAGGAATTGTGAACCAGTTAAAACGGAATGGAGAAGATATACCTGACACCAGAGTGGTGGAGAAAATCTTGAGATCTTTGACAGACCAGTTCGAAAACATGGTTTGTGTCATAGAGGAGTCCAAGGACCTGTCTACACTCACCATTGACGAGTTGGCGGGTTCCCTTGAAGCGCATGAACAAAGAAAGAAGAAGAAGGAGGAAACTCTTGAGCAGGCACTTCAGACCAAAGCAACAATTAAAGATAAGAAGATGCTCTATTCTCAAAATTTTCGAGGTAGAGGACGTGGCCGCGGTGGACGAGGTACTAGCCGTGGTGGTAGAGGTCGAGGCCGAAGTCAAGAAGTGTATAGTGATGAGGTAGGACAGTTAAATCAACAAAACTGGAGAGGAAGAGGACGAGGTCGACGAGGAGGTCGGTCACATTATTCGAACATCGAGTGTTACAAATGTGGAAAGTTTGGTCACTATGCAAAAGATTGTAACTCGGACAAGTGTTACAACTGTGGCAAAGTCGGACATTTCGCAAGAGAATGCAGAGAGGAGAAAAAGGTGGAGGAGACGTCCAACCTAGCCACAGAAGGCGAGATGAAGGATGGTGTCTTGTTAATGACACACAGTAAAGGAAGTCCAGACGATGACATGGAGTGGTATCTTGACACGGGTGCGAGCAACCACATGTGCGGACATAAGGACTTCTTCAAGGAGATGAGAAAGGTGGAACCGGACATGTTTCGTTCGGGGATGCCTCAAAGGTTGAGGTAAAAGGCCGAGGTACGATCTGTTTCCTACAAAAGGACGGGTTAATTGGCTCAATTCGAGATGTGTACTATGTACCCGACCTAAAAAGCAATATTTTAAGCATGGGTCAACTGATGGAGAAAGGTTACTCGGTTATTATGAAAGACCGGGTATTGTATTTGAAAGATGAGCAAGGTCGGCTGATAGTTCGGGTTCAAATGGGTAAGAATCGTATGTATAAACTAAATCTGAAATGTATACAGGTTGAATGTTTACAAGCCGAGGTGGAAGATAAGGCGTCACTTTGGCATCTCCGGTTTGGTCACCTACATTATGGTGGTCTAACCGAGTTGGCAAAGAAGAAGATGGTGGAAGGGTTACCTGGCATCAACTTTGAAGGAAAGTTTTGTGAGAGTTGTGTACTTGGCAAGCATGCCAGGACCACGTTTCAGAAGATGGCAAGATTCCGGGCTAAGCAACCTCTGGAACTAATACATACCGACTTGTGTGGACCCATCAATCCGGGTTCCTTCAGCGGTAAGAAGTATTTTATTTCCTTTATTGATGATTTCTCACGGAAAACTTGGGTTTACTTTCTGAAGGAGAAGTCCGAGGTGTTTGATGTGTTCAAAAGGTTCAAGGTGATGATTGAGAAGGCAACAGGAAGCTATATCAAATCGGTGCGGTCTGACAGAGGTGGGGAATATACCTCAACAGCGTTTATGTCTTTTTGTGAGGAACATGGGATAAAGAGGTTTCTAACAGCACCATACTCACCACAACAGAATGGCGTGGCTGAAAGGAAGAACCGGACTATTCTTGACATGGTTCGGTCAATGCTGAAGAACAAAAGGATGCCGAAGGAGTTTTGGGCGGAAGCTGTGCAGTGTGCTGTGTATGTGCAGAACCGATGTCCACATTCGAACTTGGATGATAAAACTCCACAGGAAGCATGGAGCGGTCAAAAGCCTTCAGTGGCTCATCTCAGAGTTTTTGGCAGTATAGCCTATGCACACATACCGGACCAGCTCAGAACCAAGCTCGAGGATAAAAGCAAGAAATATGTTTTTATTGGATATGATGAAAAAACAAAGGGGTATAAGCTGTTTGACCCCGTCAACAAGAAAGTCATAGTAAGCAGAGATGTAAAGCTCAATGAAGCAAATGAGTGGGACTGGAACAATTCTTCTGAGGTAAACTTTGAAGACGGAATCTCAACACAAATTATCAACCCGGCAAGTCCTGAAGCTTCTGATGATGAAGATGAGGTACGACAACCCAGGATGCGAAGCATACAAGACATATATGAGTCAACAAGTGAGGTACATTTTGTTTGTCTTCTTGCAGACTCTGAGAACATAAGTTTTGAAGAAGCCATCCGAGATAAGAAATGGCAAGATGCCATGGATGAGGAGATAGAAGCCATTGACTGAAATAACACATGGGAGTTAGCCGAGCTACCAGAAGGAAGTCGGCCCATTGGAGTGAAGTGGGTGTTCAAGAAGAAGATGAATGCTCAAGGGGAGATAGAACGATATAAAGCTCGACTAGTTGCAAAAGGTTATAAGCAGAAGGCTGGAATTGACTATGACGAGGTGTTTGCCCCTGTTACAAGGATGGAGACAATTCGGCTACTCATCTCACAGGTTGCTCAATACATATGGCCAATGCATCAAATGGATGTAAAGTCGGCATTTCTGAATGGTGTTCTTGAAGAAGAAGTTTATGTGGAACAACCGCCGGGCTACATGAAGGCAGGAGAAGAGAAGAAGGTGCTGAGATTGAAGAAAGAACTTTACGGGTTGAAGCAAGCACCACGGGCATGGAATGCTCGTATTGACAAATATTTCAAGGAGAATGGACTTGAACAATGTCCATATGAACATGCTGTTTATGTCAAGAAAAATGGAGGAGACTTGTTAATTGTGGCTCTTTATGTTGACGACCTCATTTTTATGGGAAACAATGCCAAGATGATACAAGAGTTCAAGAGCACAATGACAAGAGAGTTCGAAATGACAGATCTCGGTTTGATGAAGTTCTTTCTTGGTTTGGAAGTAAAACAAAATGAGAAGGGAATCTTCGTGTCACAGGAGGCTTATGCAAAAAAGATTTTGAAGAAGTACAAGATGGAAGATTGCAACCCAGTTTCAACACCAATGGAACCCGGTTCAAAACTCTCTAAGTCTGATGGAGGAGACCGTGTTGATGCAAGCAAGTACAAAAGTTTGGTGGGAAGCCTACGTTATCTCACATGCACGAGGCCGGATATCTCGTTAAGTGTCGGCATAGTAAGTCGGTTCATGGAGGAGCCGAGATACACACATTGGAAGGCGGTAAAGAGAATTCTGAGGTATGTTCAAGGTACAGTTTCACACGGGTTACACTACTCGAGCTCGGCAAAATACAAGTTGATTGGATATTCTGACAGTGATTGGTGTGGAGACATAGATGATCGAAAGAGCACGGCTGGTTATGTGTTTTTCATGGGCAACACGGCATTCACCTGGATTTCGAAGAAGCAACCTATTGTGACACTGTCGACATGTGAAGCTGAATATGTAGCTGCATCTTGGTGTGTTTGTCATGCAATGTGGCTCAGGAATTTGCTAAGCAAGTTGGAGGAAAAACAAGTCGGTCAAACTGTGATCCGAATTGACAATAAGTCGGCTATAGAGCTAGCCAAGAACCCGGTAAATCATGAAAGAAGCAAGCATATTGACGTCCGATTTCACTTCATCCGGGATCAAGTAAAGGAAGGAAATGTGGAGCTAACACACGTGACCAGTCAAGAGCAAGTCGGGGACATCTTCACAAAGCCACTGCCGACGTTGCTGCTCAACAATTGCAAGAAGATGCTTGGGATGAAAGATGACAGAACCATTTAAGTTTATGAAGGAGAATTGTTGAATAAACTTTAAATGTTTTGTTAGTTTTATATTTAATAGTCTTAATTAAGGAGTCATGTGTTTAGGTAAGTGAAAGGCCAAGAGTTGTAAGAAAGTGAAAGGCCAAGAGTTGTGAGAAAGTGAAAGGCCAAGAGTTGTGAGAAAGTGAAAGGTCAAGAGTTGTGAGAAGGTGAAAGGCCAAGAGTTAGAGAGGCCAAGAGTTGGAAGTTTAGTTTTGTGGTTTATGGCTAATTTAATGTTTGGTTCATGTAAAGGCAATCTAGTGCCTATATAAACTAATCCATATTGTAAGCAACATATCACAAGAAAAAGAGAAATACAAGTTTTGTCTTCTCCACAAGAAAATAGTTGTTTTTATTTTAAGTTCTACATTATAGTGATACCACAAAAACACTATAGTTTTACTCTTCCATGCGGATGAGGCACCTTATGCCCTCCCCTTTCAGCATGTATTCAAATGCTTTATTAATCTCCGAGAATGGGACAGAGTGAGTGATAAATTTCTCCAGTTCAAGCTCCTGCATTATTAAAAAACAGTGTCACCCTTTATATACCAAAAAATGAACTTGAGAGCACTCACTCTTACATATTTATTTATAGGGTTTATCATCTATCATTTAACATTACCACAACAACTTTCCTACACACATAACATTTTGTGAGGCCCGCAGCAAAAAAATCTCTGGCACGCAAAACAAATCTCTATAACATAACACAATCACTTTTCCTACGTCATAACTTTATAAAACCCTTATTTATAAGATCTCTGTAATATTAATCACCTTGTTCATGTACTTCTCCACAACAGAAGGAATATCAGTGCGGGGTTTGTAGTTTCCATAGAAGGTACCCTTAAGAGTTCTCCCTTCCAAGAAATTCATAGGATTTGTTCTGAATTCAGCATCCTTCGTTGGCACACCAACTAGTACAGCAACACCCCAACCCTGAGAAGAAGCATTTGAAGTTCAAGTTTAATAATAATTAAGATTGCGCATACTAATCTAGTAACAAAAATAGCACTTCTATGGTTATAGGAAAATACTTCGTGAACACATTCAAATGCTGCGATAGAGGCTTGGATATTCCCAGTACATTCAACAGCACGATCTACTCCTCCATTAGTCATTTCAACAATGACCTTTCCACCAATCAAATTTCACATTTCACAGCAAGATAGAGCATTAGTTCATGGTATTAAATTAAATGTACAAAATGGAACTATTTGTGCACATAAGGAAATTAAACTTCACTAACTAAATTGTATGCGAAGTTTGAACTAACCTGTTGTACAGGTTTGTTATGATCTTTCGGGTTCACACAGTCAGTGACCCCAAATTTCTTGGCTGACAAAGAATAAAATAGAAAATTTCATCAGTAATAAAATAACAACATAAATAATTAGCTGTTGAATCTTTAAAATATGAATAATAATATGAAATCTACCTTGTTCAAATCTACTGGAAACTAAATCAACCCCAATGATTCTTGATGCACCAGAAAGTCTTGCTCCTTCAGCGGCCTAAAATTCAGATTACAAAGTAAGTGCAGTAGCTATTTTATTATTTTATTTTTTTCCAACGTATCGAATACTACGCGTATCGGGCACGTATTGTTTGGTAATTGAAATCCTATTTCATCGAGAACGTATCGAAAATGACATATTGGTGCTTTACAGGGTGGGAGTGCCCAAAGCCTTATAAAGGTCACATTCGTTGATCATACAACCAATGTGAGACTATATATCTCAACACGCCCCCTCATACAAGAGCCTACAACCAATGTAGGACTATATATCTCAACACGCCCCCTCATACAAGAGCCTATTGGGCTTGAAGAGTGGACGATGCAACAGGCCCAGCCTATATCTCAACACGCCCCCTCACACAAGAGCCCATTGAGCTGCTTGAAGAGTGGATGATGCAACAAACCCAGCCTACCTGTGCTAAGAATTTGCATAAGAGAAAGTGGAGGGGGGGGGGGGGAGGTTTGAACCCAGGACCACGAGACTTCCCAAAAGTTAGCTCAAAGGTGAGAGTGCCCAAAGCCTTATAAAGGCCATATTAGTTGCTCATACAACAAATGTGAGACTATATATTACCCGAGCGAACAAAAGTTGGCCAAGAAAATCATCAAAAGGGATAAGAAAAGTGAAGTATGGTTATCTTTTTGTTGGAAACTAAGATGAGTCCGTATGCTGTAGTGATATTTTTGCTTAGGTAAAATTTAAAAAATAAATTTAAAAAATATATTAAAGAAAAGCTAATAAATAGGCATGTATGCATTGTATTAATTGAAGTGTGGTGAAGAGAGAGATAAATTAGTTACAAACTATTCTCTTAATTTCAAATTTTCAATCAACCAAACTATGCCTATTATTTTAACTATCAATTACAAACAATCCAACGATTTCTATCAATTATCTATGATCATTCCATTTCCAAATCAAACTATTAGTTATATACAACGTAGCACGGACACGCTTTTTTTGTCAAAATTTACGTGTCGGACACGTGTCCGACACGGACACGTTCCGACACGCTCGGACACGCGTCCGACACGTGGTCAACATTTGGGGACACGTGGTCAACTCTCCGACACGTTCCGACACGTTTTTCGGACACGCAGTCAACCTTTTCTGACACGCAGTCAACGTTCGGACACGCTGGGACACGTTTTGGACACGTTGGGACACGTTTTTTTTTAATCTTAATTTTATTTTATTAACTAAATAAAAAAATAATTTATAAATTAATTTTTTTCTATTATGAAATATGATATGAAAAATTAACAAAGTACAAAAAATTATTTTTATTTTTATTTATGTTATGAAATTTAAATATTTGATTAGTTATATTACTTATCATGGACTCTTATATGTATTAAATATAAATTATATTATATATATTAAAAATTTTATTTAATATCAAAACGTGTCCCAACGTGTCCAAATATGACATTTTTTAGAATTAACGTGTCGGCGTGTCGTGTCGTGTCGTGTCCCGTGTCCCGTGTCCGTGTCCGTGCATCATAGGTTATATATTCTTCTCTTCCAAATATCCAATTATCACTAGTGGTTTTCCACTGTTTCACTACCTCTGGAATATAGAAACGGGGATCGCATTCTTTGTCTTGATGTATCTTTGGATGGTCTCAAGGTTTGGTAAACTGGTTTTTTCACGAAGAGCATGTCCTTTAAGTGGTTTGTTCGATTCTATTAATTTTCTAGTGTCCATTTGCGTAACTTGTAATGTTTTTCAAGGAGAGCTTATAAGCGGTTGCTGAGAGCCTCTTTAATTAATTCTTTTTTTCCTAACATATTCCTTCATACAAGAACTCATTGGGCACATATTTATTAAGAAATTTCAAAAGAGAGAGTGGAATTGTGAGAGGAACGAATTCGTGACACCAAAATTTTTATACTACGTACAGAGTCAATTCAACCCAAAAACTTACCATTTGGTGAGAGCCTCTTTTCATATTATTCCCTTGCGACATATCCTTATTGCATTGTTTGCGGGGGTTGACGTGTTGTTTAACTGGCTCTCGCAAAGAGCATAGCCTTCAAGTGGGGGTTTGTTTGTACTTTCTAGTGTCCATATATGCATGGTGTAATGGCATTTCTAGTGTCCGCATCGTGTTGTAACCTTGCATTTCATGGTCTCCAGGTGTTGCATAACAAGTTTGAGCAAGCAGGATGGCCTTCAAATGGTTTTTTGTTTTGTATACTATAGTTTGAAGCAGTGGGGGTTCCAGAAAATTAACGAAGAGTGGGCACTAATCAATAAGTTCAAATACATATAGATTTAGGTCTGGTCTGGATTGCGACTTGGAAACGGCCGTCGGCAAACTGTATCTGGTTTAAATTTATATCTGGACGGATTGCGACTCAACTGGACCGATGATGGAGGAAGAAGCAAATACTCCAACTTCCAATAACAGAGATTTAGGTTTGAGAGGAGATGAATCAATATGTAGATGCAAATGATAAGTATGTAATAGAGCTCTCTTCTGTTAGGTTTGGATAATGATGATGGAGGGAAAAAAACTCAAGAAAAAGTAAAATAGAACGAGGGAAATTAAAGGGGTAAGATATCGTAAAAAACAACTAGGGTTATTGCCAATCAACTTCACCGTTAAATTGATTATGTTGATGCAATTATTATATTTATTTTCATCTTTGTATGGTTATGATCCCCGTATTTAATTTAAAAGCATTAAATATGAGAAATTATAACCATATAAAGGTGAAAATAAATATAAAATATTAAATATGGAAAACTATAACCATACAAAGATGAAAATAAATATAAACGTTGGATCAACATAATCGATCTAACAGTGAAATTGATTGATAGTAACATCGATAGTAACCTAATTGGTTGTTATAATATCCTACCCCAAAATTAAATTGGAAAAACTTGAACTTTAATATAAGGATATTTTTGTAATTTTACATCATATTTCAAGGGTGAGCACTTGTTACCCTTCTCATGTAAGTAGCCTCTGGTTTCAAGTGTCCATGCATGTTATATGGCTTTTCCGTTGGAGCCTAATTAATTTGCTCGAGAGATGGAATATAGATCATTTTTCCATTGCAGCCCAATATTTGCGACCATCCCTTCCTAAATTTTAATTTTTGTATTATATTATGTATAAAATAATATTTTTAATAATAATAAGATATTAGTATTATTAATTAGTCATTGATCCCTCCAAAATATTTATAATAGTTAGTATATTCTATTAGTCTTAATAATATTTATAATTTTAAATTTTATTTTCATCCCCTATTATAATTTTTTTGGGTCCATCACCCACCATATGTCAATGATTTAGTGAAGTAGTAATATGAACTAGAGATCAAACGTAAAATCAACTTTTTGTTGTTGTTGGAGTACATGGGAACGGAACACACTACACACATCCCACCACTAAGCTAACCCTAATTGTTAAAAAGAGAAATCACCTTTCGAGTCTCATGTTTGGATTAAAATTCAATAGGTGAAAGGCAGGAAGATGATTGGCTATAAAATAACAGAAAATAATTTCTGCAGTTGTGACAGAAATTATTCCCACTACCATTGATATAAAAATGAGGAAAGATATTCTTACTACCAAATTTTTCTACTACTACTTTACTACCTATCTAATAACCATTGAATCAAAGAGAGAGAATGCTAAAAAGTTTTTGAAAAAAGAGAAAATGTTATCCAATGGTGATTAGATAGGTAGTAAGTTGGTAGTAGAAGATTTTGATAGTAAGAATATCCTTCCTATATAAAAATAAGAGAGAGAAGAGAAAAATCCTTGTAAAATAAAGGGTTCATCTAATCTCATATTGCATGAAAGAAGATCTCTCATGTTGTAGACACATATGTTGAAGATAAAAATAAAAAAATAAAAAAATAAAAAATTGTCACAATTTTTGATGGATCTATTAGAGATAAAGATACTCTTATGTTACATAAGAGTAATTTTTCCTTAAAACGTGTTGAGATATATAGTCCACATTGATTGTATGTGCAACTAATGTGGAGTTTATAAGGCCTTGGTCACTCTCATCCTCTGAGCTAGCTTTTGGGGTGGTGTATCCCAAGGTTCTTTACATGGTATCAGAGCCTCGCCGTCCCCCACTTTCTCTTGTGGATTCTCTCTCTTAACACAGGTAGGTTGGGCCTGTTGCATTATCCACTCTTCAAGTCCAATGGGCCCTCGTGTGAGGGGACGTGTTGAGATATATAGTCCCACATTAGTTGGATGAATAACTAATGTGACCTTTATAAGGCCTTGAGTACTCTCATCCTTTGAGTTAGCTTTTGGGGTGGTGTATCCCAAGGTTCTTTACAAAATGGTAAGTGATATGTAGGTAATTTCTCAATCCTTTCTAGTCTGTGAGATGCGTGTATATGGAGAGAAACGAATATGACATGGAGACTGAAGAAAGAACATTTACATTTGACCCACTTTAAAGCCTTTTAAATGAGCCCAACAGGTAGTCGAGAACAAAGCCTTTATGATCATTAGGCATCGGACCGAACCAAACACTTGCACGTCATGGTTTAATTTGAGCTAGTGTGAAGAGTACAAAATGATGAACGATAGTTTGGATACATATTCTTCTTCTATTTCTTCACACTATTCTTATTCATTTTCTTTTGAAATTATAACGCAAGACAAGGACATATTCTTAACCGACACTTTCTGTATCTTTTATTTCCTAAACAAATAAGGTGTAACCATGATGTAATTGTGTTGAATAAAGCCTTGAGCCCCTAGTGGTGTGCATGAGTTAGGTTGGGTCAGTCTATTAATTCTTTTAAAGTGTATTTTAAGAATATTAATTAAGGAATATTTAGTATATTATATTAAATGTTTTTTTTTGGTAATCATTATATTAAATGTTTTAATTATGTTAAAAGTAATATTTTTGTTTTTAAAATATTAATTTTTCACTTTTTATTTGATAATTATTTTTAGTTCTTAAATACTATTTTAAAAATGCTTGTTAAAACCTTTAAATATAAATGAAAACTAATAAAATGTTTGATAAATCATCTTTAATATCAAATAAATAAAAAATTGTCTACCAAAATAAAAGAAAAAAATTATGCATATCTTGATTGACATTGCATTTATACATTAGGGAGTATAACCAAACTCCCTTGGCACAGGTGGTAAGGAGCCTGAGCCCCTTAATCAGAGGTCTCGAGTTCGAGCTCTGGGAATGGAAAAAAAGGATTTGGGAGAGCCACCCCCGAAAGGGTCCGACAGTGCTCGATGGAGATTAGTCTTGGTTACGGTTGAAGGATACCTTTGAATTTATTAAAAAAAAAATACATTAGGGAGTATTTATTCCGTAAAAGGAACATTAATTGGATATTACTCAGAAAATCGATAAATTATACAAAATGCATATTTATACATTGGGGAGTATTTGTTCCATAAAAGGAACTCTTATTGAAAATAACTCACAGAATCGGTAAATTATACAAAATTCTTATAATATCCGTAGTGTTTAATTAATTGCATGTAATTAGGTAATTAATCTTGTATTAGTGAGGTGAATTAGGTAATATCTAATTAAATGAGTTAGGGTCACTTTTGAGGTACAGAGTGTAGTTAGTGAAAATTGTGTATAGCTAAAAGTACTCAAAATATAAAAGTAAAATTGAAAATATTCTTAGAAATATATTTCAGAGCATAGGGAAAAGTTTGAAAGTGAACAAAGTTAAATAGATAGATAAATTTTTATCTGGTTAAAGTGACCCACCTTATGTTAAGACTTAAGAGGCAAAACATGAATTTCTCTCTCTATTTCTTCTTGTTCCTCCTTGGCCAACAGAGAGTGAGAGTGAGAGGGAGAGAAACCAATTGAAGTACAAAATCCTAACTTTTCAATTTCTCATCCAAATCAATTCATTCTAAAGCCTAAATCACTTAGAATCTTTCCCTCTTTGTGAATCCAAACTTGGCTTTAAGTGGGAAGCTTTGTGGAGAGATATATCTTCTTCCCAAGAATTTGACCCACTTGGTGATTTGAGAAGTTTAATGGCATTTTCTTCCATGGGAGCTTAGGAGACCACCATTCCTTGATTGTGTGATCTTTTGGGGTAAATTTTCACTTCTCAAACATTGTTTCCATGGAGATTGCATGAGGTTGAAGATGATGAATAATGATTTTGTAAGTTTTATGAGCTTGAGTTAGATTGAAGCTAAATCCCTTTAAAAATGTTGTTATGAATGATAAATAAACGATAGAAATGGACTTAGATTGTCATTTGGTTATTGTTCAATAAATTAGGAAATTCATGATTGGGTTTGTGAGTTGCTAGCATTTTGAGCAATTAGTGAATTGAATGATTGATTGTGTCCCTTGTGTTGCTTGGATTGAGGCAAGTGGACTATCCTTGAGTGATCAATCATTGGAGGAAGCTATGGAGCTTGAATAGCTCCTTTGGATTGGTAAGTTCATACCTTAATTGTGGTGTGAATGTGATCGTTGGTTGATGAATATTGATATATTCTTCGATGCAACAGATTGATTGCATTGCACCTTTGTGTAGGTGTTTGTTTGTGAGATTGTCGGCAATAATTATAAAGTTTGATTGTTTGACTTGGTGAAGAACAAAAGTTGAATTGGGAACCAAATTAAGGTAAGCCTTCGGACCTTGGGAATTGATCCCTTAATTGTTCCACGCGGCCCTAAATGGGTAGTGGTTGTTGATAGTGTATGTAAATGCAATAAACTAGTTTAATGCTTTGTTATACGTATGTGTATGCGCTGGGTGTGGCATATGATGGTGTTTCCTTATGTTTTGTATGTTGCATGATGATGCGTAATTCATACTTGGTAGTTTTGCTGGCTAGAAGAACTATTTGCATCTGAGTATCCTTAGAACAATATGAGAGTTAGGGGGATGTCTATTGGAGATGTTTGACACACTGGATGGATATGTATTTATTGCATTATTTACTGTTATTGTTACTATACTGCGAGTGAACTATGGGGTGTAAAAATACTTCAAGTACCCCTGATTTACTGAGATATATCCGTATATCTCACCCAATGTTGTGGGGATCCCTATTCAAGTATAGATGCTGCAAGAGCCTCTGGTGGCAAGTGGCCATACTTGGACAAGATTGATACATGATGATGTAACATTATTTTGGTTATGCATATCATTTGGTAGTTTCCATGTATAGGATTTACATTTGAAAGCCATTTGATATATGTACATCATGCTTTATTTTGGTGGGCTTAACATATGTTCACCTCCTATGTAGCACCGACACGACACGCGACACGTGATACGATACGACACAAGACTCTGGAACGTCAATCTTAAAAAATTATAGATTTTGACACGTTGGGACACGTTTTAATATTAAATAATATTTTTAAATTATATAGTGTATATTTCATTTAATATTCAATATTTTAACAAAAAGTAAAAAAAAAAATTAATAATACCCATCAAAATATTATCTTTCAACTTTCCTTTCCAATCAAAAACCACATAAGAAAAATTGATTCAAAGTCGGAATCCAAGGTGTTACATAAAGGAAAAAAAAGAAAATAAAAATAAAAATCCGATGTAACCAATGGCAACAGCAGCAAAAAAAATCACCAACACCCAATACCAAAAATTGTAGCGGCGTTCTTCACAAAAGGCAAAAACATAAACTAAAAGAATACACTATAAAATAAGAACATCAAGAACACAATCAAACATTATAAAAGGTGGAAACTTTAATTAAAAAAAATAAGAACTGGGATGAAAGAGAGAGAGATCAGATCATATTAGAGAGAGATTAGGGAGGAGGAGACAATGTAAGAGCGTAACAGGAATGACAACGATGGTGCTGAGATGATATATTATTTTCATAAAGGAAAAAAAGGTGGGGAAATTGATATTATCATGTAGAAGTTTTACTAATATATTTTAATTTTTTTAAAAAAAGATTTTTTTAAAAAAAAAATTAAAAATTTAAGAAAATGCCATTTGACCGTGTCGGAGCGTGTCGGACTCGGTCAAATTCGCGTGTCGGAATGGTCAACGTGTCGGAAAAAATTGACCGCGTGTCCGACACCGTGTCGGAGCGTGTCTGACACGACTCTCCATGTTTTTTGGAGTGTCCGTGCTTCCTTTCTCACCTCCTTTGGTGTCTCATGTTGTTGATGAGAGTCAAGGATTTGATCATAGTGTTTTGTAACTACATCTCATGGTTATGTATTAAAGACATCTACACATTGTGTAATATTTTACTTGTTGTATATATGAATGGATGTCTATTTTAATAAATGTGCACCTTAAAATTGTAAGGATTATGTCTTGTGGTAGTTATACAATGCCAATTAGGTGAAATATGACATTTAGGTTAGGAATCAATGTAAATATAAGGATATTATGTCTTGTTATCCATTTTTTCTATCCTTTAAGATAGATTTGGAACTGTTCATCTTCTTGGAAGTTATAGATCTTTTTCTTAGCTTTCCAACAAGATCAAGATTGCGTCAATCGGATAAGTATAACCCAAGTTATAGGTGAAATACTAAAGTAGAGTGTAATTTCCAGACTTGTGGCGCTGTTGGCGCCACCAAACAGTGGGTTGGTGCTGAAAGCGCCGTTAGATAGTGGGAAGTCAGTGTTGTGGCGCAATCAGCACCGGACCTTGGGAAATTTAGCATTCTTTTCTTCAAAAATTCATAACTTCAATTACGGTGCTTTAAATTGAGCGCGGTTTGAACTCATGTATAACTAATGAAGAAACCTATAACATAGTAGGAGATGAGGACCATAGAAGAATTATAGAATTCCCTGAGTAAACTAAAAAGTGAAGTTGTTAGTTTTGAATATTAATAAAAATGAGTTTGTAAGTCTTGTGAGTCTAAAGGGACTACCTGCATTTTAGGGGAGCAATGTATGGCATGGTTAAATTAACCTTAAGTGTTTCGTATATTATTTAAGTTATGAGTACATTTTTTGGAATTATTTTAATTACATAATTGATTTTAAACATAAATGTTTACTAATGAAAAATAAGTTTATCCCGTATTATAATTCAATTGTTGGGATTGTGACTACGCTTAATGTCATACATAATGTTAATAAATCAGTTCTAGAATAAGGTGTTACAATTTTAGTTCTCTTTTAAAAATCATATCGCATCTTTGAATATTTTTTTAATTTTTGCATCTTGTTTTGGTTATATAATATTATACAGGTATCGATACGAAAGAAGTGTACATGTCAGAACATACAAAAAGATTTTTTTATAGAAAAAAAAAATACAAGAGGTAATGTATCAAACAAAAGTTTTACCAATAAACTATGAGAAAAAACAGAGATAAAATAGTGGAATCCATTTTTTTTCTTTTTTCTTTTTAAAATAATGGACAATACTATATTGTTTCTGTTGCATCTCATGCAACATGAGATAAATAGATCCTATAAATTATACATTTCACCCTCATTAGGTGAAAATATAAAATAAAAAAACTCATTTGTTCATGACTTTTTATTTTTGTGCAAACTTCATTAATGTCATCACGAGTTTGCCACTGTCTTGCCATCAACAAGCTAGTCGGTGACGGGTAATCGAACCACTGACTCTAGGGGGCGTTTGATAGAGGAGAAATTTTCTTTTTATCCGGGAATCTCAATTTTCAGAAATATGATTTTTACATTAAGTTTATGATAATATCCGAAAATAAAAAACTTTAAAAAATTCAATTTCTCGAAAATCCTGAAAAATACCGCGTACAAACGCCCCCATAGTTGGTAAGTAGAACTTGGATTTGGATCATCTCATGTGAAAAATGGTCATGTGGTCATGTTATTTGATCACAACCGCTCATTCATGATGAGATAAGAGAGAGAAAAATGTAAAAATTTTAAATGAGTGGTTGTGATCAAATAACATGACCACATGACCACTTTTTCACATTAGAGAATCTATTCCAGTAGAAGTTAATCTTGACTCTCTTCTTTTTTATTATACATAATATTACATGCGTGATTATCACTACAATGTGCAAATTCACCTGCCTTTGGCTTCATTATCCATGATCTCCTTAATTTTCCACAAAGAGGACCACTACTACCTCTATTATTTTCTAAGTCAACTTTCACGTGCCCAATTCTCAAGAAAACCAATGAAAAGGAGTCAAATAATTAAGGGTTTTATAATTCTCATGTTGAAGAAGAATTGAAATCTCATGTTGTAGAGATAAAAAGCATGTAGGACCCATGTGTTAGAAAAAATTATATGTAGGACCCATGTCAGCACGGAAATCGAAGAATGTGTAGGAAAATTGTAATTCTTATATTGAATGAGAATTATAAAACTGAATAATTAATGACTACAAATAACATATCTCTAATATTTATATGGAAACTGGAAACGGTACTCGAAACCTACTTCATTGATGCTTCTTGTATTAGCCACTATATAGATGTTAGAGCCCAAGTCCAGAAGCAGAGATGGAAGGGGCGAGGCCCAAATGTGTGTGCACGAAACCAGCCCATTTTCAATTTCAATGTCGATTTCCTTATGTTTGCTTTTCCGTTGCAACTAACAGTATGGGAGATAGAAGAAAAATTTCCTTCGCCTTAGAGAACTATTTCTTATAATAAAACACAAAGAAAATGAGTGAATTTTAAAAATTTTAACCAGTGGCTCATAAAAAATATGCCATCAAACAAAGTTGATTATAAGTTTTGATATTTTCGTGTGGGCTCCATTCCGTTGAGGTCGTTCAAGTATATGATGTCAAATAATGATTAAATTTCCTCTAGACACAACACAACCAACCTTTGTGAGTGGCATATGGTTGTAACTCCTAACTTATTTTATACCGACACTCTGACACAAAACACGAAATACAATACTGACACGACATGTTAATTCTAAAAAATATCATATTTCGACACGTTGAATACATTTTGATATTAAATAATATTTTTAATATATATAATATAATTTATATTTAATATATATAACATTTCATATTAAGTCATATAACCAAACAAATTCAATAACATAAATCTAAAGCAAAAGTAATGTTTCATATCTTATTAATTTTTTATGTCAAATTCCATAATATAAAAAAATTGACTTATAAATTAATTTGTCATTTTTAGTTAATAAAAAAAATCTAGACCTACAAAAAAAATGTGTCAAATGCGTGTCGGAGCATTGACTCATTGTATGGTGAGAAAAGTGGAAAGAAAGAACTTGATTATTATTCAATGAAAGCAGATCTGATATATAGATCAGGATCATAAAGGTCTAACAGAAAGTCTAACCGAAAGAAAACAAACTAACAGAATAATAATAAACCAGCTAACAAACTGATCTAACGAACTAACAGAAAATAATTAGCTAATCATAACAGCCCCCCTCAAGTTGGGAGGTGAATGTCTATGAGTCCCAACTTGGAAATAAAAGCTTTAAAAGGAGCAGGCTTCAAAGCTTTGGTAAAGCAATCAGCAAGTTGGGCTGAGGAAGGAACAGGAAGCAACCGGATCAAACCACTTTGAATCTTTTCACGCACCAAATGACAATCTATTTCAATGTGTTTGGTGCGTTCATGGAAAGTTGGATTGTGAGCAATGTGGATGGCCGATTGATTATCACAGTAAATGTTGGAAGCTTGCGAAGGAGTAGAGCAAAGATCACTTAGGAGAAAATGCAACCACTGCATCTCGCAAGCAACTGCTGCAAGGGCTCGATATTCTGCTTCACAAGAAGACTTGGAGATTGTTATTTGCTTCTTTGACTTCCATGCTATCAAGGATGACCCTAGAAAAACACAGTAACCAGTTACAGAACGTCTTGTGTCTATGCAAGAGGCCCAATCAGCATCAGAAAAAGCTGTGGGCACTAAATCATTTGTTGCAGCAAAGAACAAGCCCTTTCCTGGAGAATTCTTTAAGTAACGCACAATTCGAAGGGCTGCCTGCATATGATCCTCCATAGGTTGAGAAAGAAATTGACTCAATTGTTGGACAGCATATCCAATGTCCGGACGAGTGTGAGTAAGATACAACAATCGTCCTATTAATCGTCTATAACTATGAGGATCATTAATTGGAGAACCTTGTTTAGAGTGAAATTTACAAGAGAAATCCATAGGTGTTGATGCAGCTTTTGCACCCAACAAACCAGTATCCGAAAGTAACTCAAGAGTGTATTTTCTCTGGTTCATAATGATGCCTTTGGATGAACGGCATATCTCAAAACCAAGAAAATACCTTAAAACACCAAGATCCTTGATCTTAAATTGTGCATCTAAGGAAGCTTTAACCCGAAGAATTTCATCATAGTCATTTCCTGCCAATACAATGTCATCAACATAGACAAGTAAAGCAGTAAATGAAGAACTACCAGTTTTAACAAACAAAGAATGATCAGAAGAGGCTTGGCAATAACCAAGTAGAACCAAGGCAGATTGGAGTTTTGTGTACCATTGTCGACTTGCTTGACGAAGACCATAGATGGATTTTTGAAGTTTGCAGACTTTAGGGGAGACATAAGAAGTCTGAAGTCCAGGAGGCAAAGACATATATACCTCTTCATTGAGCTCACCATGTAAAAAGGCATTATTCACATCCAATTGTTCTAGAAACCAGCCCTTTGCAACTGCTATACTGAGAAGAACTCTAATTGTTGTGATTTTGGCAACTGGTGAGAAGGTATCAAAGAAATCCACCCCTTCTAGCTGGGTAAATCCTTTGGCAACAAGACGTGCCTTATATCTTTCCACTGTGCCATCTGCCTTGTGTTTAACTTTGTAGACCCATTTGCATCCAATAGGTCGTTTTCCACTTGGAAGATCCACTACTGTCCATGTACTATTCTGTTGAAGAGCCTGCAATTCAGTCTCCATAGCCTGCTGCCAACATGAGTGCTTAACAGCTTCATTATAAGAGGTGGGTTCAACTGCTGTGCTATTGTTAAGACAATAACGAGTGTATTGAGTTGAGCACCTATCAAAATTCATCACTGCTGCAAGAGAATGACCAGTGGATGAAGGTTGAGAAGCAGATTGAGTCACATAATTGCAATAAAAATCCTGCAAGTAAGAGGGATTTCTTCTTGATCTAGAAGATCGTCTAGTTGGCAAAGACAATGTAGTTGGATTGGAGACTTCAGAAGCAGTATGATCATTGTCATTGTCCTGTTCCTGAACAATAGTTTCTGCACTCAAGTCAGTAACAGGATATAAGAATTCAAAATGGTCATGAACTAGATGACTAACTGGTTGTGTAGAATGAGAAACTTTAATGTCTGCACTTTTATCATGAAAAGGAAAATTCATCTCATAAAAGATTGCATTTCGAGAGACAAAAACTTCCCTGGAATTAAGATCCAGAATAACATATCCCTTTGTGCCTTCCTTGTATCCCAAAAAGACTCCTTTTCTTGCACGAGGAGCAAACTTAGAACGATGAGCTGTCAAATGCCATAAAACTGTTCGTCTTTGTATTACCACAGGGATGAATTACTCTTCATGGGATCTAATATCAATTAAACTTTTTCTCAAAGAATGGAAGAATTCAAATAGGGTTTTGACAAATATTGTCAATTTGATGGAAATTGAATTTTGAAAATAAAATACTTGTTTTTGTATTTTTAGATTGAAAAATAAAACAATAAAATTGAAAATTGATTTGTAAAGAAGATGAGAAAAGCATTGTAGCCAGGGTTCATTCACCAAATGATTCCCGCTTTTTACTCCGGATTGATTTACAATAATTATTTATATAATCACTCAGATAAATTATCATCTAAAAAGATTTAGTAGTTAACCCTCAATTCCTTGCAGGGTTAACCCTTTAATCCCATGAGAAACCCCAATTCCTTGCAATGTTTCTCATGGGATCAAGCAATGGGCGCGATAATTTAAGCATCTGCAATCGTATACACGTCTATTCCTAGCACGTATACAGATTGTTATCTTACCCCCTTTCGAGATCAAAACCCCAATATTCCTATCTAGGATTTTGATCCTCAGAATATCCCCAACTATCAGATTGATCAAATCTAACAAAGGGAATATAAAATTCGCACAGAGTAAAAATAAAGATAATTATATAAACCAAAAATCACAAATCAATCCTTCGTTTCAAGGGTTCACATATGGATCGTGACCCTGACTACAATAAAAAGATCTAGCCGATCAACATACTGATCGCTGATCTAAAATTCAACATAAACTAAAAATAAAAGAGAAAGAAAAAGAAGATGAAGAACGAAGAACGCGAAGAACTCCACAGCTGCCCCTTTCTTCTCCCGGTCCAGATCTGAATGAATGGAATGGTGGAGGACCACCCTTTTTATACTTGAGTTTCTGGGCGTGGTCCATGTGATGTTGCGTGTATAGATAAGGATGACACTTCAGCGTGATGTAATGCTGACAATGCATCCTATCTTTATTTGCTGCAGTGCCAGCTGTGCTTTGACTCAGCGCTTTGATTGCAGATTCTTTCCTTAATTGCTTCAGCGCTAATTGAGGATAGTTTGAAATGTGATGTAATGAGCTTTAAATGCTGATCCTTGTGATGTTCCTCTCAAAGTGTCTAGATCTGCCTCCCAATTTCTGAGTTCCACCTTCGGGTTTTGTGAAGAGTTCTATTTACAAGACTCTTTTTTCTTCGCACAGCACAATAATTCTTTCCCGAAAATGTCGTGAAACGTATAACTGAAGATTTAATTAAAACTTATTACGTAACTGAAGAATTAAATTAAAACTTATTACGTAACGTAAGAATTTAATTAAAACCAGTTTTGAATTCAAATTTTGAATTCAAATTTTGAATTCAAAATTTGACTTCTTTTTCCTGTAAAAACACAACTAAAATGTGCATATTATTGACATACAAAGAATCAACATAATTAGCAAATATGTATTTAAATTGCTCTCTTATGACTCAATTCTTGTCAATTTTAACACAGAAAAATCACACTTGCCAGAGGCACATCAAACCATTCCCAGATTTAAACGTTGCTGTCCCCAGCAATGTAAAAGACTTAATCCAGGAAATATTCGCTTAATCCAACATAACAATCATAGACACTATCAGATACAATATGCCATGCATGCCTGACTCAATATCATGAACTTCCAATAATGCCATCAGCTTCTTAAATATATAAGTCTACATTGATTACCCCTCACACAGATAAATAATGTTCACTCAGCACTCAGTGTTTAAGGGTATCATGAGCACTCAATTACTCAAAGCTATAACACTACCATATGCTTGATTATATTCTCAAAAATTCTTAAAATTGAAAAATCAAACACATGCATCAATTGATCAAAAGGACTTCACAGGTTGTAACTTGGTCGGGATAATAGGTAGGAAAATTTGGATAGTAGCTCAAACAACCAAGAGATTGAAAACTGATATTATTTCACTTTTAACAGATTCAATCAATTGTTTTGCTCCACTAACATTCCCACAGAATTTCGGGAATTAATTCCTTTTAACCACCTTTTACTCTTTTCCTTTTTCTTGCTTTCTTTTCTTTTTCTCTTTTTCATTTTGCCCTTTCTCTCTTCTTATTTTTTTTTTTTAAGGGCATAGATGACTTTTTTTTTTCATCCCTTAATTACTTGACCATTGTGGAGCTTACCTCAATTTGTTTATTTTATTTTCAACACATTCAATGATTCAATCTCAATCAAGGTAAGTCACGAAAAATGGATATAGGCTAAGCCATCAATCAGGCCACAGGTCATTTATCAAGAATTAAGTTCAGGCTCAAAGGGCTAGCAAGGGAAAATCTCATACAGGTGGGTTATTTTGGCCAATAGCAAATAAGAACAAAATGCCTTTATCATATCAATCAATGCATGCATAATAGAGAAACAAATCAAGTTCTAGAGTATTACAACAGTGAGACCTCTCAACAAAAATTTCAGTGTTTAGGCTCAAAACCTCACAGCTATGGTATCAATGCAGACTCAGGACAATTGACTTCAGACATTTATCAGAATTCACAATCTTAACTCAGACAAACGAGCAATCATGCAATCCAATTATGCCTATGCAATGTTATGCCAGAAAGTCATACAATATATTTCCTAAAATTCAATCATGTACATTAACAACATGAGCACAATTAAACCTGGGATAACACACTTTCTTCTTCTTCTTCTTCTTTTTTTTTTTTTTATAGCACACAAAATAACTAAGAAAATTAAAAGAGTTTAGAATATCTCCCCTGATAGAAGAATTGCAGTTCTAAGGTGCAAGCCAACCATTCCCAGATTTAGAGCATTGCTGTCCTCAGCAATAATTAAACCCCAAGAAGGAAGAAAATTCTGCACAATAGAACAAATAGTGGCATATAGAAGAAACTATAATGCACACATTAAAACATCAGAGAAAA
Source organism: Gastrolobium villosum (assembly GCA_032173675.1). NCBI lineage: Eukaryota > Viridiplantae > Streptophyta > Magnoliopsida > Fabales > Fabaceae > Gastrolobium > Gastrolobium villosum. Next base: position 11,239 of record JAVKPL010011461.1, on the reverse strand, counting down.
ATATACCAACAAAAAAAAAACTAATATACAAGATCTCCATCAGCAAGGAGATAAGATCAGCCCTCCATGCCATCCCCTTCAGCAGTGTGGGATGACTCAGCAAATGAAGGGTCTGGTGGTTCTGGTTGCCTTGGTGTATGGGACCACCATTCCCAGATTTGATCCAAACCATGGATCCATGTTAAGAACTCTTTGAAACATTGATTTTTCTGAGAGATAGAGTCTCGGTGTCTCTTGTCAAAGAATCTTCTTTTTGAAGCCTTCATTTGTCGGTGATCCGCATATATTGTCCAACCAGTGTCAAAAAGTTTGACCACCTCCTTTCTCAGTACCTTCTTCCTTATAGGATGACGTCTCCTTTGGGGTTTCCTCCCATGTTTGTCATCATCCTCATTGAGAATTTTGTGGGTATGGGAAGAAGGATCTTTATCCTTCAAATCAGTCTCTCGTTCCTTCAGTTCTTCAATCACCGCCTCCTTATTACCCAAGAAGACATCTTTTACAGTTTGAGGAGGCTCCTTCAATTCAACTTTTGAGGCACTATCTTCTTTGTCCTCTTCTTTCTTTAAAACATCAAGATTAAAACAATCATCTTTGGGAAAAGAATGTTTTATTGAGTCATAGACGTTGATGGTAACGGCCTCATCAGTCATTCTTAGCTCAAGCTTCCCGTTTTCAACATCAATCAATGCACGAGATGTAGCTAAGAAGGGTCTTCCCAAAAGAAGAGGCATCTCCTTTTCTTCCCCCATATCAAGTACCACAAAATCAGCAGGAAAGATGAACTTGTCCACCTTCACAAGAACATCTTCAATGATTCCACTAGGTTTCCTTAAAGATCTATCAGCAAGTTGAAGAGAAATCATAGTGGGTTTTAGTTCCGTGATCCCCAAAGATTTGCAAATAGAAAGAGGCATCAAATTAATGCTTTCCCCAAGATCACATAGTGCCCTTCTAATTTTTGTATTACCAATTTCAATAGGAATGTTGAAGCTTCCGGGATCACGAAGCTTAGGAGGATATTTTCTTGTAAGGATAGCACTGCACTCCTCAGTAAGTGCTACAGTTTGGCACTCTTGTAACTTGTGCTTCCTTGACAAAAGATCTTTCATAAACTTGGCATAATTGGGCATGCCAGCCAAGGCTTCAGCAAAAGGAATATTTATATGTAATTTCTTGAAAATATCAAGAAATCTGCCATATTGTTGCTTTTGAGCATCCTTATTGAATCTGCCAGGATAAGGTGCCATGGCTCGCACATATTCAGGACTCAGCTCAAACTTCTTCTTTTCAGCAACAATAGGAGGCTCTTTTTCTTCACCTTTCTGAATAGGTGTTTGGACATTAGAAGGAATCTCCTCTTCTTTTTCTGGCTCCACCACCACCTTAAGCTTTTCTGGAGCTCCTACCACCTTACCACTTCTAGTTGTGATAAACATACAATCCTCCTTGGAATTTTTAAATGTGTTACTAGAGGAAGTGCCTGGATTTTTATCAGCAACTTGCTTAGCCAGCTGGCCAACTTGATTCTCTAAATTCCTAATAGAAGCATTTATGTTTTTAGTGGTGGCCCTAGTCTCTTCCATGAAGGCATTGGAGTGTTGGGCCATTTGTCCAACTAACCTTTCCAAATCAGAAGGCTCCTTAGCTTGGACTGGTGGAGGCTGCAAGTAATTGTTGGAATTGTAATGCAGTCCTGTGCCTTGAGTTCTCCTCTGAAAATTGTTATTTCCAGAAGGAAAATTCTGATTCCTAGGAATGTTTCTTGGTGGAGACCTTTGCTCGTACCATACTCCATTCACCTGCACTTGTTGAGGAGAGTCAGAAGATAATAAAGATGAGCATTCATTGGATTCATGCTCACCCTTGCAATATTCACAAACCACATATGTAACTTTCATAGTGGAAAGTTGCATCTTGTCCAGCCTTGAGGTCAAATTTGCTAGCTGTTGTGCTAACAATTTATTTTCAGCCAGAACCACATGATTGTTATCCAGGTGTAGAATCCCTCTCTTAGGCTTGGCTGTCAAACATTCATTTTCATTGGCAGCCATTCTTTCTATTAACTCAAGAGTCTCATTTGCTCTCAAGGATTTGATGCTACCACCTGCTGCACCATTCAGCACCATCCGAACTTCAGGTTTACACCCATTGAAAAAAATTCGGACCTGATCACCATTGGTCATGGGGTAATGAGGGCATCTCCTCATTAGATCCTTGAAGCGGTTCCAGGCTGCACACATAGTCTCACCCTCAGCCTGGGTGAAATTGGTGATGTCATTCACCATCTGGTTAAACCTCTTCATGGAAAAGAACTCAGCAAAGAATTTATTTGAGAGACTCTCCCATGATGGAATACTTCTTACTGGTTGCCTTTCCAACCAATTCAAAGCCTTCCCCTTTAGAGCAAAGGGAAACAGTCTCAGCCTGACTGCATCATTGGACACCTGGGGGTGTTTAGTTGAGTCACAGATCATCAGGAATCTGTCAATGAATCTGTGAGGATCTTCATTCTCCTCTCCACCAAACTGAGCTCTCTCCACCAATTGAATATTGGAAGACTTAAGCTGCCAATTATTGTTACCAATATCAGGTTGAACAATGCTTGAGTTAGGCATATTAAAAGATGGAGTCAGAATAGTATCCATGAATAGATTGTCTGCAACATTGTTGTTCCCAGCCATTGTTTGTGCTTCTTTAGGCAGAGTTTCCTGTTTCTCTTTTCAGTCCAAATAATAAAAAAAAAAATATTCACAAATATTCACAAATCCAATCTTTAAAATCAAGATTATATGATATCAGAAACGCCAATCCCCGGCAACGGCGCCAAAAACTTGATGCTCTCCGGCAAGTATACCGATCGCACAAGTAATAAAGTGATAAATAAAGTTCGTCTCCACAGGGATTGGGATCTAATATCAATTAAACTTTTTCTCAAAGAATGGAAGAATTCAAATAGGGTTTTGACAAATATTGTCAATTTGATGGAAATTGAATTTTGAAAATAAAATACTTGTTTTTGTATTTTTAGATTGAAAAATAAAACAATAAAATTGAAAATTGATTTGTAAAGAATATGAGAAAAGCATTGTAGCCAGGGTTCATTCACCAAATGATTCCCGCTTTTTACTCCGGATTGATTTACAATAATTATTTATATAATCACTCAGATAAATTACATCTAAAAAGATTTAGTAGTTAACCCTCAATTCCTTGCAGTGTTAACCCTTTAATCCCATGAGAAACCCCAATTCCTTGCAATGTTTCTCATGGGATCAAGCAATGGGCGCGATAATTTAAGCATCTGCAATCGTATACACGTCTATTCCTAGCACGCATACAGATTGTTATCTTACCCCCTTTCGAGATCAAAACCTCAATATTCCTATCTAGGATTTTGATCCTCAGAATATCCCCAACTATCAGATTGATCAAATCTAACAAAGGGAATATAAAATTCGTACAGAGTAAAAATAAAGATAATTATATAAACCAAAAATCACAAATCAATCCTTCGTTTCAAGGGTTCACATATGGATCGTGACCCTGACTACAATAAAAAGATCCAGCCGATCAACATACTGATCGCTGATCTAAAATTCAACATAAACTACAATTAAAAGAGAAAGAAAAAGAAGATGAAGAACGAAGAACGCGAAGAACTCCACAGCTGCCTCTTTCTTCTCCCAGTCCAGATCTGAATGAATGGAATGGTGGAGGACCACCCTTTTTATACTTGAGTTTCTGGGCGTGGTCCATGTGATGTTGCGTGTATAGATAAGGATGACACTTCAGCGTGATGTAATGCAGACAATGCATCCTATCTTTATTTGCTGCAGTGCCAGCTGTGCTTTGACTCAGCGCTTTGATTGCAGATTCTTTCCTTAATTGCTTCAGCGCTAATTGAGGATAGTTTGAAATGTGATGTAATGAGCTTTAAATGCTGATCATTGTGATGTTCCTCTCAAAGTGTCTAGATCTGCCTCCCAATTTCTGAGTTCCACCTTCGGGTTTTGTGAAGAGTTCTATTTACAAGACTCTTTTCTTCGCACAGCACAATAATTCTTTCCCGAAAATGTCGTGAAACGTATAACTGAAGATTTAATTAAAACTTATTACGTAACTGAAGAATTAAATTAAAACTTATTACGTAACGTAAGAATTTAATTAAAACCAGTTTTGAATTCAAATTTTGAATTCAAAATTTCACTTCTTTTTCATGTAAAAACACAACTAAAATGTGCATATTATTGACATACAAAGAATCAACATAATTAGCAAATATGTATTTAAATTGCTCTCTTATGACTCAATTCTTGTCAATTTTAACACAGAAAAATCACACTTGCCAGAAGCACATCAATGTACAGTCCATTGTGCTTTTCAGCTATACCAATCGTCCGCTGAGTAAGCAACTGTTTAATCCAGCAAACAGATGAGTGAAAAATAAGAGTGCAATCAAGTGAAATGATGAGTTGATTCACAGAAACCAGATTAACAGAAAATTCTGGTACATAAAGCACATTGTGAAGTGTGAGCAACGGTGAGATGACTATGGTTCCCGAGTGTGATGCATAAATTTTCGAACCATTTGGAAGTGTGATAGCAACCGGTGTGATTTGTCTGATGTAAGTAAATTGAGAGACACTATACGTAATATGATCTGTGGCACCAGTGTCCAAGATCCAAAAAGGGATTCTCTTACCAGAAGCTTGAGTGTCAGCATTGAGTGCTGCATTCGATGCATTTGATGTCTGCACTATGTTTGAGGAATGAACATTGTTATCAGCATCATTGTGGTGCTCAAGAAGTTCAAGAAAATGCTGATACTGATTTTGAGAAAGCATAACTCCTGATGAATCATGTTCTACTTTTGAAGTTGAAGAATCAGTGTCAGCTTCTTGGAGAGCTGCATTAGCGGAACGTGGATTGCTTCTTGTTTTGTACCCTGTAGGATAACCATGTTTTTCATAACATGTATCCACAGTATGATTCGTTTTGCCACAGTGCGTACAAAGCTTATTATTGCGACCTCTGCCTGATCCAGTGCGTCCTCTACCTCTACTGATAATGGATCCTCGAAAAACTCCTCTGCTGGAAACAAAAGCTTTTGAATCAGCAAAAGTATCAACCTGAGAATCTGAATTCAGTTGACGTTCTTGTTGCGCGACAAGAGAGAAAACCTTGTTCAGATTTGGCAAAGGTTCCATAAGCATAATCTGCGAACGGACCTGAGCGAATTGCTCATTGAGTCCTTTCAAAAGACGTATCACCTGGATTCTCTCCCGTGATGCACGAACCTGAACCATAGCACCACAAGAACATGATGGATTGCATCTACAAACTGGCAGCGGTTGAAGAATCTCAAGCTCATCCCATAAGGACTTGAGCTGAGTAAAAAAATCTGATACAGAACGTTCTCCTTGTTCCAAGCGATGAATATCTTCCAATAGCTCAGAAATTCGAAAAATGCTTGACTGAGAAAAGCGCTGACTCAGATCTCTCCAAACGTCTGATGCAAGATCCATCCATATGATTGAATTAACAATCGAATCCTCAATCGAACGGTGGATCCAAGATAGGACCATGTTATTGCAACGATACTATGCCGGAAAAAGCAGATCTGTGACTTCCGGTGAGTTTTCAGTGCCGTCGACGAAACAAAGCTTGTTCTTCGAAATCAACGCCATGGTTACGGCTCTTTTCCACGTATGATAATTTTTACCATTCAAAAGAGAAGAAACTAAAGCAAGAGAAGGAGATTCATTTGGATGAAGAAAATATGGATTTGAAGGGTTTGTAAGATAGTCAGGAAGAGAGTTCTGGTTTGCCATGAGAAAAGAATGGTGAAGAATCAAACAAAACAGCAAGATATCACCAAGAAAAAGCAAGAAAGAGAAGGAAAAATACCAGAGCTCTCTTCAGAGCTCTGATACCATCATACAATACAAACCCATTTGTATGGTGAGAAAAGTGGAAAGAAAGAACTTGATTATTATTCAATGAAAGCAGATCTGATATATAGATCAGAATCGTAAAGGTCTAACAGAAAGTCTAACCGAAAGAAAACAAACTAACAGAATAATAATAAACCAGCTAATAAACTGATCTAGCTAACTAACAGAACATAATTAGCTAATCATAACATTGACTGTGTGTCGAAAAAAATTGATCACGTATTGAAAACACGTGTTGGAGCGTTGATCGCGTGTCGGAATATGTCGGTGTCCGACACGCAAATTTTTAAAAAAGAAAGTGTGTCGGTGCTTTTGAGCTCCTAACCTATGTAGCACCGATACTGACGGGACACGTGACACAATACGACACGACACTCCGACACGTTAATTCTAAAAAATGTTAGATTTCGACACGTTAGGACACGTTTTGATATTAAATAATTTTTTTAATTTATTTGGTATATATTATATTTAATATTCAATAATTTAATAAAAAATGAATATAAACTTATAATATTCATAAATTTTGCAAAAAAACACAAGATATCCCAAATATTTATATTAAACTCAATAAAATAGTAATCGTAATACAACGAATCTAATAGTTGGAACTAAAAACTCAACACAATGTAACATTTAAACCTTCTTTTGAATTTCTATAACGTGTGGGAGTGTCGGGGAGTGTCGGAGTGTCCAAGAGTGTCGGGAAGTGTCGGACACGATACGTCAGAATTTTTGAAGCGTCGGTGCTTCTTAGCTCCTAACCATAAGATTCCATTTTTTACATTATAATTAAATAAAAGTAGATTTTACACTATATATGTATAATTTTACTATTTAAAACAATGGAAGTCTTCAATAAAAGTCTACAATATGTCATGAAGCGTATAAGACTAGACTTATAAGTGCATAAAAACTAATCTTGATTATCAACTCTTATATGGATAATTACAATTAATTTTAAATAAAATCAATTCAGACCATGTTATAATTATATATCAAATATTAGCTCTTCTCACTGATATAATATCTAATATTGTGTGAGTGTATGTGTATGTGTCACCTTCACATATTTGCCAAGATACACCGCCCAAGGGTTTAGTGTGTGTGTGATAGTGTGTTAACAATGACATATCTGCCACAAGCCCACAATACACACCGCCCGCGGTCTAGTGTGTCTGTGTGAGTGCGTGACCATGACATTATGTGCCAAGGTCCACACCGCCCATGGGTTTAGAAATATATTCAATTAGCTAAGTCAATATGACCTTCGATCATTGATTTGATTGCATTGTCATTCGCGCGTTATGACTTGAAAAATAATCTTTTTTGTGAGTTTCTTTGATAACTAGTTGAATGCAACATTAGATTTTTCTACCAAGTGATGCCGGACAATTGATATTTTCGATGACTAGGTCACTTATGTTCACTACTTCAGGAAATAAGTTGGTGCTATTTATTTATTTATTTTTTAAATTAGTGAATTCAGGATTTTGTCTTAAGAGACTTGTTTTCTACATCAATTGCAGAAATATAATGTCCATAAATAAATAAAATCAATAGAAAGCATATTAGAGGAAGTTAATAATACGATCTTAAAGAGATATAATATGTTACAAAAATAATAAAACCATCACAGATTGTGTAATGCATCAAGCCTAACCACTTAGTCATATTAATTTTTTTTGGAATTAATCTAGCTCTAATTAGTTCTTTAAGATGAGTTAATTCTTCTCATTAACTTCACAAGCTTCGACATTTTGAATGGGTTACGAGACTATTCCGAATTTTGATTTTGATACCATATAAAATAACCAATTCAACCCAAAAACTTAAGTTTATAAATAAAAATTCATTAATAATTTTATATTTGTGTGATATATTATATCTCTTCATCCCATTAAAAAGTAAGAGATGAATAGAATAGAACTCGTGGCGCATAGTCACCATTCATGTGGAAAAACCATTTATCTAATAACTTAAGCTTTTGAATAGTGGCCATTAATAATTTTATATTTATGTAAGATATTAGCTCTCCAACATATGACTATCTGCATTATAATTTACTTTTAGCATGATTATATGAAACAACTACTGGGACAGTCTTATTCTCTGTTTCAGTTTTCATCTTAATCGGAAAATAAGTATTTTACAAAACACTGATTATAGCATAGACAACTTTGCATTACCAGCAACAGCAACAATAGACTTGAATATTCCATAGAAGTGATTGATTGCTGCTGACATATAACATACACAAACACACAACACAAATACATACAATTACAAAATGCAAGGCCAGGTCGAAGCTGATCATGCACAAAATTAAACGAATCATGAAGTTGTAAGCAGCATCATGTTCTTGAATTCCTGGAAATCAAGCTTGCCATCCAAATTAGTATCATAGGAATAAATCATGGTTCTGCAATCCTTGCAACTCCGTTCATCCCACATGCCAAGCCTCTTCAATACACACTCAAGCTCTTGGCTGGTAATGAATCCATCCCCATCCAAATCAAACACCTTGAAAGCCTTCACAAGGTCACTCTCTACATCTTCAATCTCATCATCATCATCATCATTGTCTCCATCAACCCCTTTCTCCTCCTCATTGTTTTGCTTCAACATGGAGTCATAGAAGAACAAAAACTCACTGAAGTTGAGGCTCTTCTTTCCCACTAGAGATTCTAGCTCCTCTAAGCTAAACTTAAAGCCTGTCTTCTCTAGCAGCTTGTTCAGCTCTTCAAGGCTCAAAAACCCATCGCTGTTCATATCCAGCTTCTCAAAAATCCTCTGCAAGTCATTGAGGGTTAGAGGACACATATTGGAAAAGAGCATAAAAGGGTATATGAATATGATAACCTTCTCGGTCTCTACTCTCTACTCTTCTTTTGATGTTTATTATTCACTAAAGCTATCAACAGTTATATGCTCATATATTGAAGACATGAAGGGTTTATATACATAGAGATTAGAGTAAGAAAAGGGGTTGTGACTCATGATATTAAGGATGTGGATGAGAATGATCCAAGTCTCTTAGGCAAGTTGCCAGAAGTTTCAAAGCCTTTGCTTTGAAAGCGACTATGGAATATTGAGTCTCGAAGTTTCTAGTCTATGATATATTTTCTATCAGTTGTATATTTGGACTTTAATATCTTTTATGTTAAATATTTTTACATGTTAAAAAGGGGAGATATTGTAACAACTAAGTTGTGTTACTACCATGTTACCACCAATCAATCTCATCGTTAGATCGACTATAATGATTCAACGGTTATATTTATTTCCATCTTTGTATGGTTATGATTCCCCATATTTAAAGTGAAAGCATTAAATATGAGAAATCATAATCATACAAAGATGGAAATAAATATAACCGTTGGATTAACATAATCAATCTAAGAGTGAGATTGATTTATAATAACATTAATAATATAATTTGGTTGTTACAATATCCTTCCCCTGTCTTAAATACTTTTCATATTGGGTATACTTATAGTGCCGTTTTGGATGTATGTATGGATATTTTTTCCTAGGTCACTTTCAAGTTTCAACAAAATTTGGTCTCTGCAATCAAATGCGAGTTCAGTGCTTCTGTGTTGTCCTCTTCTGGATTTACCAAGAGTAACACGTGTTAGGGGCTATATTAGAGACCGAGAATCTGAGATGATATTTTTGTGGGAATTTTTTAATATGCTCTATAACCATCGTGATCCTTTCACTTAAAAATTAACATCCGTATTAATTTGTTTTTTCTCTCTCCTTTTTTTTCTTTTTTCTCGTCAACTTCTTCGCTCATTCTTGAGATAGGAGGTGCTAGGTGGAGTGAATTTATTCCGTGGGCTCAACGAGAAAAAAGTTATAAAATTGAACCTATGAGCAATTGAAATCCTAATTCGTAGAAAAATAGGAAATGGGAGAATAAAAAATTTACCTGGGGTGATGGTGACTGTCCTGCATTTAATCCCAAGCAACCGATTCCAAAGAACCTTTTTCTATCTCAACCCAAATTAGTGTGTATAGTAATCTCTTTTTTCCAATGAACACCACAAAACCTCCCTCTATCTTAACTCAAAATAGAGTACACTAGGTTGTAAGAAATTTAAAACTTGAATTGCCACGTTAGAAGGAATTGCAACCATATGGCAAATGACCTTTGGCTTTCCTAAGCAGTTTTTTCATCCTATTGAAAATAATGTAGCCCAATTTCAATCTCTTTCCTTCATAGCATAACATACAAAGAAGATAGAGAACAAACTACGAACATTTTGTCTGCCTTGCTTGAGCAGAACAACTTAAATAAAGTAGTGGAACAAGGTTCGGTATTCAACAGTTTTAAGATTCCAAGCATTAGGCTCCAAACTAACACAGCTGCCAATGTTCTAACTCAGGGCTATACATAAACTCGTCATAGTTACGAATTGCGACACAGAAGAAAATTGATTCGTCATCAGAAGTATTGTAACTGGCAAAGTATTCCAAACTCACTATTCTTCTTATAAATAATTCTTGTTTTTGAAAAGCATCATTTTGTTGGGTCAGGAGCGGTGCCCATCAAAATGGCTAAGCTATCAACTCTATATTAGAAGGGATCCGATATTATATGTAAACCGAAATCCTTAAGATTTATGATCCCTTTCTTATATAATCCTCATTTAACACTTATCCCAACACATTTTTGCCTTCGCTTGCATAATAATTAATGTTACCCCCTACTATTTTTTGATCTTATCCACCTGTTAATTGATTGATTGACTAGTCTAATTCAAGCCGAGTAGGATTATATAGGCGACAAATCTCTCTCTATCAAATTTTAACACAATTGCATTGGACTCAAACTCGAGATTATTAATTAAGTTAGAATAATATGTTACCAGTTGATCCACGTGTTTGGTGGTATGTTCTCCTATACTTGTGACTTGGACGTTATAGGTTTGATAATTCATGTGATTAGCCTCATGTAAAAGCAACTTTGAAATATATAGTAAAAAATCAATTCAACTAAAAAAAATAAAGTAGGTAAAGATATATTATTTTATATTATTCTTTTAATAATTATAAACTCACACTAACCTTTTTTTGGACCTGCACAGAGAGCGCTAACTATAGGTGGTTTATACCTGTCCTCTTTGGTTATAGCTTGAAGTTATTCAAATTCAAGTATTTTCCTTCCTTGGTGCCATAATTAGTCTTGGTTATAGCTAAATGGTTGCTGAAGTATTGGGAGAATTAGACCAAGTATCATGGAAAAGGAACCAGATAAATCCATCCTAAGTTGTGTT
>JAVKPL010011460.1:0-49121 GCA_032173675.1 Gastrolobium villosum | reverse complement strand
CGTTCTGCCATTTTTGGTGAATAGAGAGAGAGAGAGAGAGAGAAAGAAAGAATGAAGAAAGCGCGGCGCAGAAGAAACCCTAGTTAGTGAGAAATGGAGATTTGGATTTTGTGTGTTGTAGGGTTTATATTTTGTAGGGTTACTAGTGAGCGTGTGCGTTTGGTTTTGAGGTTTGTTCTAAACCGGGATATGGAATTCTTAATCTATGAAATGAGAATAGATCTATCCACAGTTCCATACCACCTAGCAAGTTGTATGTTGGGCTGTTTTTTTTTTTTTTTTTTGGGGGGAGGGGGTTGTTCTAAATTTGCAAGCAGTTTGAAGTTTGAACAATTTTATCATTCCCTTGTAAACTTAGTGTTTGAATTAAGAGATAGAATATTGTTACAAATCAAGTAAAGTTACTACCGATCAATCTCACCGTTAAATTGGTAGTAACAATCTCACGGTCTTCGTTGGTCTCTTAAATAATCCCTCACTATTCGTTTCTCTCTCCCCCTTCTCTCTCTTGTTGAGTTCAAATTGTGTACAAGAATTGAGACAGAATTGCTTGTAAGAAGGTGAACAAGAATTATATGAAATGACATAACATAAAGGATGAGAAGTAGAATTAGATTTGATTAAACCTGGTGTCGAGGGATCATGCTGAGCAACTAAAAGGCTATGGTGATAGTCCTTTAAGTATTGAGGAGTAGTACGAACACGAGAAGAACGTCGAGGTTGCTGTTCAACATAAGGTTCAATGGCTTGGGCTGGATTATTGGGATGAGTTGTATCTGATGTAGATCCCAAAGTGTGTTGTTCAGCTAAAGGAATATTGGGAGGTAGTGAAATGTCAAGTTCAGGTTGAAAAGTAAGGTCAAATGGTAAGACATAATGGTTATGAGAATCAGACTTGCATGTGGTAGAAAGAGGGAACTCATTCTTATAGAATATCACATTACGGGAAGCAAAAATGGCATGTGAGAAGAGATCATATAATAAGAAACCTTTTGTTCCATCTTTATAAGCAATGAACACAGACTTTCTAGCTCTGGGGGAAAACTTTGTACGATTATTTTGGATTGTGGAAGCATAGCATAGGCTACCAAAGACACGAAGATGGGTCAAATTTGGTGGTTGTTGATAAAGCAATTCAAAGGGAGATTTATTATTTGTGGTGGGAGAACATATTCTGTTGATGAGATAAACCGAATGTGTTACAACATAACACCACAAGGTTAATGGCAAAGAGGCTTGGAAGCATAATGCTCATGCAACATTGAGGAGATGACCATGTTTTCTTTCAACTTTGACATTCTTTTGAGGTGTTTCTACACGACTCGTTTGATGTATCACACCTTTTTGTAAAAAGAAATCTTTCATAAGAAACTCATTTCCATTGTCACTTTGAAAAACTTTGATGGATGTATGAAATTGGCTCTCTGCGTAAGCAAAGAAATGCTGAATGTTTTCTCGAGTATATGCTTTACTTCTCATTAAGATTACCTAAGTAAAATGTGAAAAATCATCAACTATGGTTAAGAAGAATCAATGACCATGTATAGTCTGGATGCCAAATGGTCCCCAAATGTCTGCATGAACCAAGTCAAAGGGTTTGGTGCTTTTAGTTTGGCTTATTGGAAAAGGAAGTCGTTTTTGTTTTGCTAAGTGGCAGGTATCACAGGGTTGTATTTGATATGATGGATTAATAAAGGAAAACTGAGAAGACATTTTATTCATAATGGCATCAGATACATGTCCTAATCTCCTATGCCATAACAATGAGACATCTATTACATGAGAGTAACTAGTATGACTGTGTTTATCTGATCCTTGAGCTATATTGATTCGGGTTGTGCTTTCTTCATGGACTATCACATATAAACTGTTCACTTGCTCAGCAGAACCAATCGTCACTTGGTTTGAAATCTGTTTAATATGGCAGGAACGACCAACAAAAGTTAGATAACAGACAAGGGAACTAAGCAAATTGGTTACAGATATCAAATTGACATGAAAGCTTGGTATATAAAGCACATTTCATAAAATAAGAGTGGATGACAAAATAACCGAACCAGAAAAGTGAGAAATAACTTGTGAACCATTAGGCAAGTTTATAGTTATTGGATTAATTTTCTAAAGAGAAGAAAATGATGAACTATTGAAACTGATGTGATCAGTAGCACCGGTGTCAATAATCCATTGAGTATATGTTATACATGTGGAATTTGTGTCAGTGTGGTGAACATGTGCAACATTGGCTGAATGTGTAGATTGTGCTATGGGAGGATTAGGATTCGGATTTTGAAGCAATGAAATGATGTGTTGATACTGCTTTGTGAAAGTTGGGGATGAACAGAGTTGATGTCATTTTGTGGAGCAAGTTCTGTTGAAGCATTATCATTGAAATTTGCATTCGAGGCATTATTAGCATTATGAGTATCTGAGTTCCTGGAACGATATCCTAGTGGATAACCGCACAACTGATAGCAAGTTTCCACTGTGTGGTTCGATCTACCACGGTGAGTACAGATCCGGTTGCCATAATCTCCTCTTCCTCCATTGTTCCTTCCACGTCCTCTGCCATTTCTTCCTGAAAACTGATTGAAAGTCCTTCGACCTCTATTTCCACTTGCATTGCTATTAAAAGCAACAAAATTTTGAGAATTAGTTTCAACTTCACTATTAGATTCTGAACTGAATTGTCTTTCTTATTGCACCACCATAGAAAAGGCTCTGTTGACATTCGGTAGTGGATCAATTATCATGATTTGTGATCTAACAGATGAGAATTGATCGTTAAGTCCTTTGAGAAACCGAATAACATGGTCTCTGTCACGATAATCACGCATCTTTAACATTGCACTACAGTTACATGTAGGATCACATTCGCATACAGGAAGAGGTTTCAAATTCTCAAGCTCATCCCACATTGTCTTGAGCTGAGTAAAAAATCCACTTACAATTCGATTTCCTCGATGTATCTTATAGATTTCTTCTTGCAAATCTGACATGGGAAATATATCTGATTGAGAAAATCGATCTTTCAAGTCTATCCACGCATGTCTGGCACATTCAATCCATAAAATGGATTTGGCAATTGAATCGGAAATAGATCTATGGATCCAAGCCATCACCATTGTGTTGCATCGCTGCCACTGATTGTAAATAGGATGATCAGTAGCTGGAGGTTCAATCGTTCCATCAATAAGAGCAATTTTGTTCTTCGAGAGTAGAGCCACCATCATTCCTCTCGCCCAAGTGTGATAGTTGATTACGGTCAGAGGAGGTGAAACCAGAACCAAGGAGGACTTTCACTGGGATGCATGAACAGAGGATGAGAAGGATTTGTGTGAAAGTCTAACGTAAGATGAGGATTCGCCATTGTTAAGAAGATGCAAAAGAAAAACTCAAAGTCAAGTATCACAGCTCTGCAAGAGCTCTGATACCATATCAGAAGAGGAGAATACTCATATCTGAATATCAATCTGAATTGTATTGAATTGAACGAATGAAACAATTACAATGAACTACCAATATATAGGAGCCGAAATACAGACTCCAAGAGAAAAGTTTAACCAACTATAACAACTTAACAAACTAATAACTGCACAATGACAGAAAACTTTAATGCTTCATTTTCTCATGATTGGTAGCACGTGCATAAACTAATGAGAGCTCATGTGATGAAACTGATGCTGCTGCACTTGAATCAGTGGGCTTGGGCTCATTAGATGTGGGCTCATCAAACTGAGATTGTATTAGTTGTAAGGATGGTAAACTTACATGGTGGTAAGTATAACTGTCCTATATATATATATATGTATATATATGTATGTATGTACATATAGATACACATATATATATGTATGTATATATAGATATACATATATATGTATATACATATATCTGTATATACATATATATACATATAGATATATATATGAGGTATGATCCTTTGACACCGGTGTCAAATTTGAAGTTTAACACCTCATCTGAGAGCCGTTAGATTAAAAAAGATCAATAGTCTCACATGCTTACAAATCAGAGTCGTTGATCTTTTTTTATCTGACGGTTCTCAGGTGAGGTGTCAAACTTCAAATTTGACATCGGTGTCAAAGGATCCTACCCCTATATATATATATATACATATATATATATATATACATATATATATATATATATATACATATATATACATATATATATACATATACATATATATATACATACATATATATATATATATATATACATATATATATATATATATATATATATATATGTATATATATATATATATATATATGGAGAGGATTATATTTACAAGTTTTTTATTTATAGACTCACTATGTACTCCAGAAGTAGTGGCGTAGCCACATTAATGTCAGCAGGCAGCACGTGCCTTGGCACCTGCTTGTTTTAATTTTTTTTACTTCTTATATAATTATTTATAATTAACTAAATTTAAAATTATAATTTTGCACCACCTAAATAGAAAATCAAATACTCAATACAAAGTAATAACAAACCATCTAAATGCAAATAAATAATAAGGAACATGTACACTATGGTTATTTTTGTGTTTCACCTTTTTTGATTTTTTTATCTTGTGTATTTGTTTTCTTTTCTGTTTTATTCTAATTAGTTATGTTATTTCTTCTTATTTCTATTATTTTAAAAAAGAATGATTTTAAACTTAACCACAAAAATGATTAATTGACATATTTCAAAATACGGGCCCAACTAAATAAGCTCATTTAAAAGTAACAATTATGAAACCAAATGAATAACAAGTCTATAGTTATGGAATATGAAGGTCCATTTAACAATCATTACTCATTTAATTGCTGACTGCATTAATAGAGAGGAGTGGAAGCCCATGAAAGCTGGAAAAGGTGGTCCAATTATATCTCACCTGCTTTTTGCAGATGATTTGCTTCTTTTTGGTGAAGCTAGCATCAATCAGATCAAGACTATTCTGAACTGTCTTGCAATCTTCGGTGACATGTCGGGGCAAAAGGTTAGTTACCCCAAATCAAACATTTTCTACTCTAAGAATGTTTCCTCTGAGCTGGCTAATTCTATTGTGGAGATAAGTGGCTTTGCTCATACTAGGAATATTGGCAGATACCTGGGCTATAGAATGAAGCATGGAAGAATAAATAAACTACATTATGGAGAGATCATGGACAGAGTAAATGGGAGACTCCAGGGCTGGAAAAAGAGCTGCTTGTCTATGGCAGGGAGAGTGACATTAGCTAAATCAGTCATTTCAGCTATTCCTATGTTTCATATGCAGAATAGCCTTCTCCCAAAGGGCATCTATGATGAGATAGAAAGAATTCAAAGGAGTTTTATTTGGGGAGACACTGATAATCATAGGAATCACCATGCGGTAAGGTGGGAGCAGCTCCAGATGGACAAAAAGCAAGGTGGTCTGGGGATCATCAATCTTAGAAAGCAAAATGAAGCTTTCCTGCAAAAATGTGCCTGGAAGTTAATTCAATCCCCTGACCACCTGTGGGCTCAAGTGCTAGTGGCTAAATATGGCAGAAATAAAGAGTTGTTAAAGGAGGTATCTTCTAAACCGTATGATTCTCATTTATGGAAAAGTTTATGCAAAGTCTGGCCAGATATGTTAAGTAACATCTCTTGGCAGATTGGTAATGGGAAGAAGGTTGATTTCTGGAAGGATGATTGGGCTGGTCTCAACACTAGCTTAATTTCGTTAGCAATTGTTCCTCCATCAGCTGAGACTGTTGATCTCAAAATAAACCATAATACTTTCTCTTCAGGAGAGGGATGGAATACGCACTTTCTCTTTAACCATTTTAATGAAAGTGTAGTAAACCAGATTATGGCTATTCCTCATCCTGATGGGGAAGCAGAGAGGATTGTGTTAGCTGGAGAAATTTGCTTCCAGGTCAGTCTATAGTTAAATCGGCTTATAGAAATCTGACCTGTCCTAACTCCCTCTCTAGTGATAGCTGTTGGGACCGGATATGGAGTTGGAAAGGGAAAGAGAGAGTTAAGCTTCTTTTGTGGAAAATGCTCCATGGTAGGATGCTAACTAAAGACTATATCAGCAAATGGAGTGATTCCTCTAATAGCTGCCCCTCTTGTCCTGACCTAGCGGAGACCCTGCTCCATGCTTTTAGAGACTGTAATAAAGCTAAAAAGGTCTGGCTAATACCTTTATTGCATCCTCTTCCTCCTGGTTTTTTCACTTCAAGCTGTTCCAAAGAGTGGATTATCCTCAATTTGAATATAAAGAATACCCATGCCAAGGACTGGAGGGACTTTTTCTTTACCGTTTGTAATTTCTTATGGTATTGGAGAAATAAAGAGCTTCATGAAGGCTTTGTAAAGAGACCTGAAGACCCTTCTCCTTGTATTGCTGAATCAATTGGAGAGTTAAGGTGCTGAAACAGAAAATTGCTAACAAAAGTTGATCCTATATACCCCCCATCAAATCCTCCCCTGCCTGGATTGCTCCAACTCAAGGTTCTTTAAAATTAAATGTTGATGGTGCAGTTTCTAATGAGAGAGCTGCATGTGGGGGATTATTGAGAGACTGGGAGGGGAATTGGGTTTCTGGTTTCTCTGTCTTTATTGGTTCCTGCTCCCCTTTGCAAGCTGAACTCTGGGCTATTTTACATGGGTTGGAGTTTGCTTGGAAATCTAGTTGGAAGAAAATTATTCTTGAATCAGATTCTGCTCAAGCCATTGGCCTTCTTACCATGACTGGTAATGACACTCGAAAGCTACCTCTGGTAACTAAGATTCGAGCTGCTCTCAATAAGGATTGGTCTGTCTTGTTGAAGCATATTTCTAGGACCTGTAATCATTGTGCGGACTGGCTAGCGAAGAAAGCAATGGATGATCCTTTTGGTTTATCCACTATTACATCCCCTCACAGTGAGCTACTTAATCTTCTTACTGCTGATATGCTGGATCCGGGAGTCATCACTCCAGCTGCAAGATGTTGAGTTTGTTTCTTCTGAGTCGATGGTTTTTAGTTTTCTTTATGTCTTGCTTTTTCCTGTTATTGTTTGTTTTCTTTTGTTTCGTTTTGTCTGTTTCGTGGGGCAATGCCCCATGTATTTACCAAAAAAAAAAAAAACAATCATTACTTATTATGGTGTGGAAGGAAACTGAAATTCTTACATTTGAAATGCTTACCGGAAAGGTTAGTTCATTCTTATATGTTTGTTTTGATATATAATCATTGACATTTATTCATTTGAATTTTTAATGTTACATAGTTTAGATAATTATGCTAGAATCCATAATGATTTTTTCCTGATAAATATGTGTAATTATGATAAATATTTGATAATTTAATATATCAAATTTCTTGGCACCATCTAAATTTTTGAGCTGGCTTCGCCACTGCCCGGAAGTACACTAAGTTTATATTATATACTTTCAGGAGTACATAGTTTAATTTGCAAAAATTTGTAAACAGAACCTTCCACTATATATGTATATATATATATTAAATTTTAAAATATTTTATTAAAACAATTCATTTTATTTTTAATTCATCTTAACACAGCCATACATGTACAAATATATTAAATGTACCATCCATCCCAATTTTTAATTTTTAAAAACATTACTTGATTTTAGATAAAATTAACAATGACAAAAATGATGATGAAATAATTTAATGAGGGCCTATATGTGTCACAAAATCTCTTATAATATTTTTTTGCTATTCAATAACAAAAAATTTAGTTGGAAAATATTTCATTGCAAAATCTCTTGCTAATTATGCTTCAAGAACTTAGAAACAAAATTTGCCTAAAGAACAAATCACACAAGGACATACTACATCACAAGATTCCTTGTTAATTATATTTTAAATATTTATCAATGAAATAAAGATGAAATAATTTTGAACGAATATTCCATCACAAGAACGGACACTTATAAGTAAAGGTGCATACCGATTCAAATTGCGATGACCGAACTGAAAAATCGATAACCGAATTAATTGAAAATCGAAAAAACTGCATATTTTAATTGGATTGGATCAGTTTTTGCTTTGGTTGGTGAAAATTAATCTTATCAGATCCAAATTCACATACAGGCCCAACCCCAAATAATAAAGTCCAGCCCATCAAGGATAAGCCACGCGCCACTAATCACAACAGAAACCAAAACCGTTTATAGTTAAAACAGATTCAGTTAGTTTGTTAGAGTTGGTTTTATCTCTTCCCTTTTTGATTAGTTAGGTTTGCTGTATAAATATATTTTCTCTCACTTGTAGAGACTGAATCAATTCAATGAGAAACAGTTCGTCTTCTAATTTCATGATGGTATCAGAGCTTCCATGGCTCTGATACTCTGCTTCAAAATTTTTCATTCCAAAATCTTGTTTCAACACCTTTCTTTTCTTCCTATTTTTCATGGAGAATCTTGTCATGAACCTTGATTTTAACACAAATCTTCTCATCCTTTCTTTTTGCATCCTAGTGAGAGTCCTTCGTTGATTTTGGTAACACCACCATTAGATGGAGGAAACTATCATTCCTGGGCTCGTGGAATGTCAGTAGCGTTGATTTCCAAGAACAAAATTGGCTTGTTAATGGCAGCATTCTTCCTCCAAATACAGATGATCCAACTTATGCAGCTTGGCAATGATGTGATACAATGGTCATGGCTTGACTACACAGATCTATATCTGAATCCATAGCTAAATCGATATTGTGGATAGAACATGCTCGTGATGTTTGGCTAGATTTGAGAGAGAGATTCTCTCAAGCAGATGTGTTTCGAGTTTCAGATCTCTTGGAAGATGCTTATCGATTACAACAGGGAGATAAATCAGTGAGTGAGTATTATACACAACTCAAAACTGTTTGGGATGAATTAGAGAACCTCAAACCACTTCCTACTTGTTCTTGTCCAATACCATGTGTTTGTGGAACCATCACCAGAATTCGTGAATATCGTGAGCAGGAACAAGTTATTCGATTTTTGAGAGGATTAAAGGAACAATATGCTCCTGTTCGGTCTCAAATCATGCTTATGAGTCCTTTACCCAATGTCAATCGGGCTTTTTCTTTGATTTCTCAACAGGAGAGGCAATTTCAATCTGAAAATCATGCTCTTGAAACCACTGCTTCACATGCTTTTAATACTATCACTGCTCCAACAGGGAATTATCGTAGAGGAGATATTTCCCATGGAGGAAGATTTAATCATGGAGGAAGATACAACAATGGAGGAAGGGGTAGAGGTCGAAACAACAATGGCGGAAGATTTAACAGTGGTGGAAATCAACCCAACCGAATATGCATTCATTGTGGGAGGAATAATCATACTGTTGAAACGTGTTATCAATTACACGGATTTCCACCTGGCTACCGTACCAACAACAGGCCTCAAACTCAACAAGTTGCCCTTACAACTTCATCTCAGATCCAAGACACTAATTCACTTCAGGGACATTCTGTCTTATCACAGTCCCATATGAACATAAGTCAACATGAGTATCAACAGCTAATGGAGTTACTGCAAAAGTCCAACTCAGAAGGATCTTCAAATGCAACCCAGTCACATACCAGTAATTTGGTCCAGGTTTCCAACATTAACACAGGAACAGGTACATCAGATTCTCAATGGATTGTTAATACAGGTGCAACAGACCATATTGCCCATTCCATTAAAGATTTCACATCTATTCATAAAATTCAACCCTTGTACATATTTTTATCTAATGGTTTCCATGTTATTGCTAATTATTCAGGAATAGTTCAGTTAACACCTACATTGGTCCTTTTTGATACACTATATGTACCACAATTCCATGTCAATTTGGTCTCTGCTGCGAAACTCATAAACACTCTCAATTGTTCACTTACCTTTGCTAATGAATTTTGTTTTGTTAAACAGATCCAATCCCAGAAGATGATTGGTATAGCTGAAAAGAGAAATGGTCTGTACATGATAGTCAATAAGGTAGATCAAACACCACAACTTAGAAGCTGTTACACCACTGCAGTGGACACACCTCTACTATGGCACAGAAGACTTGGTCATCTATCTGAATCTGTGCTACACAAAATGTCATTACAATTTCCTTTTATTCCTTCAATTCATGTAAAACCTTGTGATGTTTGCCATTTAGCCAAGCAGCAAAGGCTGCCTTTTCCTTCTAGTAACAGTCAAACTGTCAAAACTTTTGATTTGATCCACACAGACATTTGGGGACCCTTTCCACTATATCCATAAATGGACATCGTTTCTTTCTTACTGTTGTTGATGATTTTTCACGGTACACATGGATTTTTCTAATGAAAAATAAAAGTGAAGCACACAAACACATCTGTGATTTCATTGTTTTTATTCAAACTCAGTTCAATACCACTCCAAAGATCATACGTAGTGATAATGGACCAGAATTCACTATGAATGATTTTTATAAACAAAAAGGAATAGTTCACCAAACCTCTTGTGTAGAGACCCCACAACAAAATGGTCTTGTGGAACAAAAACATCAACATTTGTTGAATGTTGCTAGAGCCTTTCTGTTTCAGGCTCATCTTCCTCTTCAATTCTGGAATTTCACGGTTCTACATGCTGCACATATCATAAATAGGCTTTGCACACCACTCCTTGCCAATAAGACCCCATACCACAAACTATACAATGCATCACCTCTATTAGATCATCTTCGAGTCTTTGGATGTTTATGCTATGCATCCACTTTGCAAGCCCACCGCACAAAGTTTAATCCAAGGGCTCGCAAAGCAATGTTTCTTGGATTCAAAGAAGGTACCAAAGGGTTTCTTTTATATGATCTTACATCCAGAAATTTTTTTTATTTCTCGCAATGTTGTGTTTTATGAAAGTCTTTTTCCCTTTAATGACACCAATATAGATGTTCCCACCATAGCCCAACAGCAAATTAATTACCATGCACCTACCTTGCCACATACCCAACCTGATATACCACCAACTTCCTTCTATGATACACATGTCCCTCATGCAGCATCACAAACACCTTCATTCCTACATCAGACACATCACCATGATCCAAATTCACAAACAGACCAAGCTGTACTTCCAACCTTTTCGATCCCACCTCAGCCACATCTTCAACTTCCCACTCCACCACCTTCCTCACATAATCCACCTACAGAAACCTTTGATATAAACCAACAAATCCCTCCTAGACGTTCTTCACGGCCACGATTTCCACCAAGCTACCTCAATGACTATCATGTTGGGCTCTCCACTACTACCAATCCTCTTCAGGGTGTTTCTTCTTCTTCCAGGTATCCTTTATCTACTGTCCTTTCTTATGATAAATGTGATTCTTCTTATCATCATTTCTGCCTAAACTCTTGTACTCTTGTTGAGCCTCGTACCTACACACAAGCCATAAAATATCCTCAGTGGCAACAAGCCATGGACAAGGAGTTATCTGCACTCCATCTCAATAATACTTGGACCTTGGTACCACTTCCTCCTGGCAAGAAAACCATTGGCTGCCGATGGGTTTTCAAAATTAAATTCCATTCCAATGGATCCATTGAAAGGTACAAAGCACGTCTCGTGGCAAAGGGGTTCACTCAACAAGAAGGGGTGGACTATTTTGACACTTTTTCTCCTGTTGCAAAATTGATAACCGTGCGTACATTGTTGGCTGTTGCTTCCATTAAAGGTTGGTTCCTTGAGCAGTTAGATGTTGATAATGCCTTTTTGCATGGTGACCTAGATGAGGAGGTATACATGGATCCTCCACCTGGTCTCTCCTCTTCTTTTGGCACTCTTGTTTGCAAGTTGCAGAAATCCTTATATGGCCTTAAACAGGCTAGCCGTCAATGGCATGCAAAGCTGTCTTCTGCACTGTTATCTCTTGGTTATGTTCAAACCCAGGCTGATCACTCCATGTTTATACATAACACAGCTTCCTCCTTCACTGTATTACTGGTTTATGTAGATGATGTGGTTCTTTCTGGCACCTACAGAATGAAATTCGTAGAGTGAAAACATTTCTTCATGATCACTTTCGTATTAAGGATCTTGGAAGTCTTCGTTACTTTCTTGGATTAGAAGTGGCTCGTTCTCATTCTGGTATTCTTTTGAACCAGCGAAAATATACTTTGGAGCTCTTATCTGATGCTGGGCCCCTTGCTGCAAAGCCAGTCTCCACGCCAATAGTTCCACGACCAGCTTCATCCGACAGCTTACCTCTACAAGATCCTTCCATATATCGTCGGTTAATTGGACGATTGTTGTATCTCACAACCACGCGACCAGATATTTCCTATGCTGTACATCATCTAAGTCAATTTGTTGCAGCTCCTCTTGATCATCATCTTGTTGCTGCTCACCGTATTCTTCGATACTTTAAAGGTGCTCCTGCCAAAGGCTTGTTCTATCCAGCAAAAGCTCCTCTTCGCATACAGGCCTTTTCTGATTCTGACTGGGCTTGTTGTCCCTTGACTCGAAGATCGGTTACTGGATTCTATTTTTTCCTTGGTGATTCTCCTGTTGCATGGCGATCCAAGAAGCAGTCTACTGTCTCTAGATCTTCATCTGAAGCAGAGTATCGAGCTCTTGCTAGCCTTACTTGTGAGCTACAATGGTTTCAATATTTGTTTCAGGATCTTCACATACCTTGGGACATTCCTGCTTCTGTATATTGTGATAATCTGTCTGCTTTATATCTGGCACACAATGCTACCTTCCATGAACGCTCCAAACACATCAAAATTGATTGCCACATCACCAGAGAAAAGGTTCGTTCTGGCCTGATCAAGCTTCTTCCTGTTTCTTCTGTTCATCAAGCTGCTGATGTATTTACCAAGTCACTTCCATCTTCCGCGTTCAACACAGCTATATCCAAGCTGGGCCTCGTCAACATCCTTGGTCCAGCTTGCGGAGGGGTCTTATCAGATCCAAATTCACATACAGGCCCAACCCCAAATAATAAAGTCCAGCCCATCAAGGATAAGCCACGCGCCACTAATCACAACAGAAACCAAAACCGTTTATAGTTAAAACAGATTCAGTTAGTTTGTTAGAGTTGGTTTTATCTCTTCCCTTTTTGATTAGTTAGGTTTGTTGTATAAATATATTTTCTCTCACTTGTAGAGACTGAATCAATTCAATGAGAAATAGTTCATCTTCTAATTTCATGAATTAATCCATTCCAAACCGATCCAATGTATTATTTATTTAGTATTTTTGGAATTTCGCTAATGCCCTTTACCCTAATTCAGTAACCCTTATTCAGTTACTCCCTTAGTTTCGAACCCTAGAGTATCTTATAGAGCCAATAGAGAAAGGAATCCAAAAATTTGATGTCTTGAATTGTGGAAGGTGAATTCTAGCAAATATCACGGTCTACTCTTGGTCTAATAGCTGAAGATGTATTGGCTATACCACTAGGGTTGGCAAAACAGGCCAACCCGGCCCGACCCGACCCAACTTGCATGCAACAAGAAAAAAACAAGCCGGGTTAGGGTTGGCTCGAAAAAAAAAATGAGCCAGAAAAACCCAACCCAACCCGACCTGAGTCGGGTTAGGGTTGGCTCAAAAACATGGCTCGTGGGTTGCTTAAAAAATAGCTCGTGAGTTGGCTCGCGGGTTGACTCGAAAATTGCTCGCGGGTTGGCTCATTTTCAGCTTATTTAAATGACCCTGTAGTATTAATGCATCAGCTATATGGCTTCCATCAGCTTAAACAAAGGGTTAGAAAATAAGAAATAAAAGCAAAATATTTTAGTTTTGAATTTTCTTCAACAAATTTGCATCAACATCAATAAACAATCAAAACCACTTACTACTAAGTGGGTAAGATATTTGAACCAAACAGATCCAGCACAGCCTAAAAATATAAAAATGGCAGGGATGTGAGAAGATTAGGGACTTAGGTTTGGAGAATGAAGAAAAAATGATGAAACATGTGTAGGTTTTGTCCATTTTTGTATGTTATATTTTGTATTTTTTATAAAAAATAAGAAAAACAAAAAAAAAATCAACCCGCGAGCTGGCTCGTTTGACCCCCGGGTTGGCTCATTTTATCACGAGCTGGATCGGGTCAGGTTGGCTCGGGTTGACAGTTCATTTTTGCCAACCCAGCCCTGCTCATTTTTGGCGGGTTGGCTCGTTTTTGCCAACCATATATATCACAATTGCTTCAAAATCTGCATTCAACACTATGGGTAGAGTTCTTAACAACTATAGAAGTTCTCTTATACAAAGACAGTTGAAGCATTAATTTGTGCACAAAATTGGTTCTGATCCACTCTTTTTTCAAATGGTGTAGAAGAGCTTATAGAAGAATTTGTAAAGATGTAGATAGATAATTTACTTAATTCTACTTATATAATTTCTTAATTTTATATCATCTTTTTATTTTTCTAACAATTAAGTTACTAACAATATTTTATTATAATTATTTTATATATTTATCTAAATACAGAAGTTGATGATGATTCTGGTGCGGATTCTAATTAAAAGTTGATGATGTAAGTTACTATTTTTTTTTATAACATGAGTTACTATTTTTTAATTTCAATTGTTCATGTATTCATTTTAAATTTGTTGTTGCTTGAACCCTCTCTTATCTCTTATTTTCATGAAAGTTGTTGTCTTGCTGGTTGTCTTGAAGACCACATAGTGAGCATTGAGCAAGCTGAAAGAGTGAAGTAAGGAAGAGAAAGATCGTAACTTGGAATCTTGTTATTTTGTAGATTTGGAATTTTGGATGTTATTGATAGCAGACTATTACTCTATTTTAACTCTTCATGAGTTTTTTAAGACTTGTTTTAATTTGAAGACTTAAATTTCTCAGTGATTTGTAACTTTGTATGGCTTCATTTTGATATAATTAATTATTTGTATTGCTGAAATTTTAAACTTTTCAAAAATTCAAAAATCGATCCAATCTAAACCGAATAAAATTGGATTGAATTTAAAAAAAAAACAAAATTGAATGGATGATTAAATTATCAAAACAAAGGAATTTGATCAGATGATTTTTGCATCAAAATCGATCCAATCCAGATCAGAAACATCACTACTTACAAGGTAACTGAGAGGATGTTAGTCATTGAAATACAAATCAATAATGATCATTTTTTTATGGGAAAAAAGTTTCCGATGTTACTTTAGACAACTTTGTCTAATGTTCATCGAAACGACGTCATTTTGAGGTTGAAAAATTAAAAAATTAGAATGATAAAGACCTTTATAACCCTGAAATAAATTAAAATTACAAAAACACCATGATTTCTGTCCCAAAACGACGTCGTTTCGATGAACTTTAGATAAAGTTATCTAAAGTAACTTTAGAAAAAACAAACCCTTTTTTTATTCTTTATTCTAATACATTTAATGAAAGTATAGCTCCCTCACACAAATTTTTTAGTTAATTATATTCAACATGTTTAGCGACAAATATACAAATAGAAATTTGTTATTTCATCACTTAATATGTATCTAAAACCATAACTATTTGAGGGATATATATTTTTCCGTTGCTAAATTGGATAATGATCCGCAAATTTTTAGTGGTGCAACACTGCAAGTCTGATACAGAACCAAAAGATAATTTTTAGAATTTGAAGCTCAATAATCATTTTTAATAAATATCAAAATTGAATTATATAAAGCTCATAAAAGTTTTTTATAGCTTGATTTGTTAACTAATAACATAAAATTCTTAATCTATTAATTATTTCCAGATATAAAATAACTTATTAATGACAAATATACATAGTCATTCTACAACAGTACTAATGTCAGACAAATATTTGTGTAAAAACATGTATTTTCATTTATAGTAGAAGACTCAAAAGCGATAATGTCGAATCTTGTATATTTGGAAATAATCTAAAAATCAAATTTGTATAGTACTTATATAAAATCTTTGTCATAAATTAATTTGCAAATCAATTATTTAATTTTGTTCGAGACTCGTGAAATAAAAATAGTAAGGTGAAATAGTTTACCTATTTAAAATAAAATAAAGTCCTACAAATTAAAACATACCATATTCCTGATACAGGATCTTATATTTAAATCAAATCAAATCCCATTATATCTTTTTTATTTTTACATTTCAAACATAGTAAGTGTGTACACAGTAAATGTGTAAATTTAGATATCTATTAATGTGTGAAGATTCAAAAAATCTAATCCATCATGACATCATCACAAGTTGAGAAAATATTTTAGAATGACGATTTAATTAGAAGTTTATGTGAGCCAACTTTGATAGAATTTTTTCCTCTATAAGAACAATAATCAGCCTGCATAGTTAAATCACATACATTAATTACCAAACCAAGCTTTTACTATAAATATGCAAAAACTCAATATTATTTAAAGAAACGTCGATTCCTCTTTGCAAACATCAAGTTTCAGATTTCACCCTAGTATCTCAATAGTTCAACCAAAGAAAATATGGTGAAGGCTTCGTTCAAATTAGCATTTTTGTTTGTCATTCTTGCCATGGAAGCCTACAATGGTACTTTGTGTTATATATAGTTCTCCCTTTTAATCATGTGTGATATTTTACTCATAACTACTTGTTATATTAATTAAAAGGGATAAGATCCATTTACAAACTATTTTTGCAAATTATACTAAGTACGACCTGCCATACACTGCATGATTAAAGTATGACCGGTCGTACTTAGTGTAGTTTGTAAGAGTATGTAAACAAAAAATTTTGTAAATATAACCTGCACCTAATTAAAATCGTACTCATAACTTTGCAGGGCTTTCTTTTTCAACTGAACTTAATACAAAGGCAAAAGTGTTGAGTACCCTTCCATGCACTTCACCAGCGGATTGCTTTCCCATGCCAGGATGCACAGGATTTGCTAACTGTATATTGGGCAGATGTGTTTGCATACATAAAAACAAAAAAAATTCTGTTGGCCTTGGAAAACCGAAAAATGCTTTAAAGCATCATGTGTTTTAAGGTTGAAAGATTCAATTGTCTAGATGAAAGACTCTCTACTAGAATAGTAGCGTGAACGAACATATGTGTGTTCATGCTTGAAATTTATAGAATTGAAGAATAAAATGGACGTGTTCCCAGTCATATTTTGTTATCACTAAAATACTAACGTTGTTATCAATTTGTTTTATAAAGATTAAAAATCAGATTCCAAAAAAAAAGATTAAAAATAAAAAATAATAATGATAACAAGATTAAAGTGAATTACAATTATAAAATAAAATTAAAAATGTGTTTAGAATTATTATGATTGTAAAGTAAGAAATTTAATATTTTTATTTTTTATTTTTTTTTATTATTTCTTTGAATGTTGTCTGCATAACATTTTCCTATTCGCAATGTTGTATAACAACTTTACTGTTTGCTGATTAAAAATAATCTTTCCCTAAAATTAATTTTCAATAATAGCCAGTGTTATTAAATCAGACCCGACCCTGCCTGGCCGGGTTGACCCGGGTTCCGATAAGCCGGTTGGGTGATTGATTTGGGTCAGCTTTTGGACCGGACACTAAGTTTATATTATATACTTTCAGGAGTACATAGTTTAATTTGCAAAAATTTGTAAAGAGAACCTTCCACTATATATGTATATATATAAAATTTTAAAATATTTTATTAAAACAATTCATTTTAATTTTAATTCATCTTAACACAGCCATACATGTACAAATATATTAAATGTACCATCCATCCCAATTTTTAATTTTTAAAAACATTACTTGATTTTAGATAAAATTAACAACGACAAAAATGATGATGAAATAATTTAATGAGGGCCTATATGTGTCACAAAATCTCTTATAATATTTTTTTGCTATTCAATAACAAAAAAACTAGTTGGAAAATATTTCATTGCAAAATCTCTTGCTAATTATGCTTCAAGTACTTAGAAACAAAATTTGCCTAAAGAACAAATCACACAAGGACATACTACATCACAAGATTCCTTGTTAATTATATTTTAAATATTTATCAATGAAATAAAGATGAAATAATTTTGAACGAATATTCCATCACAAGAACGGATACTCATACGTAGAGGTGCATACCGATTCAAATTACGATGACCGAATTGAAAAATCGATAACCGAATTAACTGAAAATCGAAAAACTACATATTTTAATTGGATTGGATCAGCTTTTGCTTTGGTTGGTGAAAATTAATCCATTCCAAACCGATCCAATGTATTATTTATTTAGTATTTTTGGAATTTCGCTAATGCCCTTTACCCTAATTCAGTAACCCTTATTCAGTTACTCCCTTAGTTTCGAACCCTAGAATATCTTATAGAGCCAATGGAGAAAGGAATCCAAAAATTTGATGTCTTGAATTGTGGAAGGTGAATTCTAGCAAATATCACGGTCTACTCTTGGTCTAATAGCTGAAGATGTATTCGCTATACCACTAGGCTTGGCAAAACAGGCCAACTCGGCCCGACCCGACCCAACCTGCATGCAACAAGAAAAAAACGAGCCAGGTTAGGGTTGGCTAAAAAAAAAACGAGCCAGAAAACCCAACCCGACCCGAGTCGGGTTAGGGTTGGCTCAAAAACATGGCTCGTGGGTTGGCTTAAAAAATAGCTCGTGAGTTGGCTCGCGGGTTGGCTCGAAAATTGCTCGCGGGTTGGCTCATTTTCAGCCTATTTAAATGACCCTGTAGTATTAATGCATCAGCTATATGGCTTCCATCAGCTTAAACAAAGGGTTACAAAATGAGAAATAAAAGCAAAATATTTTAGTTTTGAATTTTCTTCAACAAATTTGCATCAACATCAATAAACAATCAAAACCACTTACTACTAAGTGGGTAAGATATTTGAACCAAACAGATCCAGGACAGCATAAAAATATAAAAATGGCAGGGATGTGAGAAGATTAGGGACTTAGGTGTGGAGAATGAAGAAAAAATGATGACAACATGTGTAGGTTTTGTCCATTTTTGTATATTATATTTTGTATTTTTTATAAAAAATAAGAAATCAAAAAAAAAAATCAACCCGCGAGCTGACTCGTTTGACCCCCGAGTTGGCTCATTTTATCATGAGCTGGATTGGGTCAGGTTGGCTCGGATTGACAGCTCATTTTTACCAACCCAGCCCTGCTCATTTTTGGCAGGTTGCGAGCCAACCCGATGGGTTGGCTCGTTTTTGCCAACCATATATATCACAATTGCTTCAAAATCTGCATTCAACACTATGGGTAGAGTTCTTAACAACTATAGAAGTTCTCTTATACAAAGACAGTTGAAGCATTAATTTGTGCACAAAATTGGTTCTGATCCACTCTTTTTTCAAATGGTGTAGAAGAGCTTATAGAAGAATTTGTAAATATGGAGATAGATAATTTACTTTATTCTACTTATATAATTTCTTAATTTTATATCATCTTTTTATTTTTCTAATAATTAAGTTACTAACAATATGTAACCAAAAAAAGAAGTTACTAACAATATTTTATTATAATTATTTTATATATTTCTCTAAATACAGAAGTTGATGATGATTCTGGTGCGGATTCTAATTAAAAGTTGATGATGTAAGTTACTATTTTTTTTTATAACATGAGTTACTATTTTTTAATTTCAATTGTTCATGTATTCATTTTAAATTTGTTGTTGCTTGAACACTCTCTTAATCTCTTATTTTCATGAAAGTTGTTGTCTTGCTTGTTGTCTTGAAGACCACATGGTGAGCATTGAGCAAGCTGAAAGAGTGAAGTAAGGAAGAGAAAGATGGTAACTTGGAATCTTGTTATTTTGTAAATTTGAAATTTTGGATGTTATTGATAGCAAACTATTACTCTATTTTATCTCTTCATGAGTTTTTTAAGACTTGTTTTAATTTGAAGACTTAAATTTCTTAGTGATTTGTAACTTTGTATGGCTTCATTTTGATATAATTAATTATTTGTATTGCTGAAATTTTAAACTTTTCAAAAATTCAAAAATCGATCCAATCTAAACCGAATAAAATTGGATTGAGTTTAAAAAAAAAAAAAAACAAAATCGAATGGATGATTAAATTATCAAAACAAAGGAATTTGATCAGATGATTTTTGCATCAAAATCGATCCAATCCATATCACAAACATCACTACTTTCAAGGTAAATGAGAGGATGTTAGTCATTGAAATACAAATCAATAATGATCATTTTTTTTATTCTTTATTCTAATACATTTAATGAAAGGATAGCTCCCTCACACAAATTTTTTAGTTAATTATATTCCACATATTTAGCGACAAATATACAAATAAAAATTTGTTATTTCATCACTTGATATGTATCTAAAACCATAACTATTTGAGGGATATATATTTTTCCGTTGCTAAATTGGATAATGATCCGCAAATTTTTAGTGGTGCAACACTGCAAGTCTGCTACAGAACCAAAAGATAATTTTTAGAATTTGAAGCTCAATAATCATTTTTAATAAATATCAAAATTGAATTATATAAAGCTCATAAAAGTTTTTTATAGCTTGGTTTGTTAACTAATAACATAAAATTCTTAATCTATTAATTATTTCCAGATATAAAATAACTTATTAATGACAAAATATACATAGTCAACACTAATGTCAGACAAATATTTGTGTAAAAACATGTATTTTCATTTATATACAGTAGAAGACTCAAAAGAGATAATGTCGAATCTTGTATGTTTGGAAATAATTTAAATTTGAAAATAATTTGTTTTTTTGATCTAAAAATCAAATTTGTCTAGTACTTATGTAAAATCTTTGTCATAAATTAATTTGCAAATCAATTCTTTAATTTTGTTCGAGACTCGTGAAATAAAAATAGTAAGGTGAATAGTTTACCTATTTAAAATAAAATAAGATCCTACAAATTAAAACATACCATATTCCTGATACAGGATCTTATATTTAAATCAAATCAAATCCCATTATATCTTTTTTCTTTTTACATTTCAAACATAGTAAGTGTGTACACAGTAAATGTGTAAATTTAGATATCTATTAATGTGTGAAGATTCAAAAAATCTAATCCATCATCACAAGTTGAGAAAATATTTTAGAATGACGATTTAATTAGAAGTTTATGTGAGCCAACTTTGATAGAATTTTTTCCTCTACAAGAACAATAATCAGCCTGCATTGTTAAATCACATAAATTAATACCAAACCAAGCTTTCACTATAAATATGCAAAAACTCAATATTATTTAAAGAAACGTCGATTCCTCTTTGCAAACATCAAGTTTCAGATTTCACCCTTGTATCTCAATAGTTCAACCAAAGAAAATATGGTGAAGGCTTCGTTCAAATTAGCATTTTTGTTTGTCATTCTTGCCATGGAAGCCTACAATGGTACTTTGTGTTATATATAGTTCTCCCTTATAATCATGTGTGAAATTTTACTCATAACTACTTGTTATATTGATTAAAAGGGATAGGATCCGTTTACAAATTATTTTTGCAAA
This sequence comes from Gastrolobium villosum, assembly GCA_032173675.1. Lineage (NCBI taxonomy): Eukaryota > Viridiplantae > Streptophyta > Magnoliopsida > Fabales > Fabaceae > Gastrolobium > Gastrolobium villosum. Next base: position 27,700 of record JAVKPL010011460.1, on the reverse strand, counting down.
TTACACTAAGTACGACTGGTCGTACACTGCATGATTAAAATATGACCGGTCGTACTTAGTGTAGTTTGTAAGAGTATGTAAACAAAAAAGTTTGTAAATATAACCTGCACCTAATTAAAATCGTACTCATAACTTTGCAGGGCTTTCTTTTTCAACGGAACTTAATACAAAGGCAAAAGTGTTAAGTACCCTTCCATGCACTTCACCAGCGGATTGCTTTCCCATGCCAGGATGCACAGGATTTGCTAACTGTATATTGGGCAGATGTGTTTGCATACATAAAAACAAAAAAATTTCTGTCGGCCTTGGAAAACCGAAAAATGCTTTAAAGCATCATGTGTTTTAAGGTTGAAAGATTCAATTGTCTAGATGAAAGACTCTCTACTAGAATAATAGCGTGAACGAACATATGTGTGTTCATGCTTGAAATTTATAGAATTGAAGAATAAAATGGACGTGTTCCCAGTCATATTTTGTTATCACTAAAATACTAACGTTGTTATAAATTTGTTTTATAAAGATTAAAAATCAGATTCCAAAAAAAAAAAAAAAGATTAAAAAAAATAAATAATAATGATAACAAGATTAAAGTGAATTACAATTATAAAATAAAATTAAAAATGTGTTTAGAATTATTATGATTGTAAAGTAAGAAATTTAATAATTTTTTTTTATTTGATTTTTATTATTTCTTTGAATGTTGTCTGCATAACATTTTCCTATTGGAAATGTTGTATAACAACTTTGCTGATTAAAAATAATCTTTCCCTAAAATTAATACTCAATAATAGCCAGTGTTATTAAATCCGACCCGACCCTGCCTGGCCGGGTTGACCCGGGTTCCGATAACCCGGTTGGGTGACTGATTTGGGTCAGCTTTTCGACCGGACAATTAATCAACCCCCAACGACACGCCGGGTTTTTACTGAGTCCCGTTGACCCTCTAGGTTTTGTGAACCGGTCCGGGTCAGAGTGAAAAAAATAATTTTTTATTTTATTTTTACAAAAATGAAAAATCACACAATAAGTGAAAAAAATAAAACTATTTACGAAATCAGTCCCTAAAGTTTGGTGATATTGATGGTATTAGCTTGGGTTATATGTTGCTACACCATCCAAACAAAATCTTTACATATGCATACATTGACCAGGAAGATGAGCTATTGTGTTCATTTTTTCTGAAATCTTTACAAATGCATCCAGTGAGCAGGAAAAATTAAAGTTTCTCAAGTTGCACCCAGATGCTGATTCTTTAATTTTTTTTTTTTGGTAAAGCTGATTCTCCATATATATATATATATATATATATATATATATATATATGGGTTTGGCGGATGTACAGTGACTGAACCTAAGGATTGGTGCAGTCATATAAAACTACGTCGTTTTATAGTGTGAAAGCATTAAATATGGGGAATATAACCATACAAAAGTGAAAATAAATATAAAACATTAAATATGTGGAATCATAACCATACAAAGGAGGAAATAAATATATTTTTTTTATTTTCTATAATTAATTTTAAACGCGAACTTCCTTTATACCACAAAAAATGACGTAGTTTTTATGTCACTGCACCAATGCTTATATACAGTCACATTACAAATCATTTAAATAAATATAAAACATTAAATATGTGGAATCATAACCATACAAAGGTGGAAATAAATATAATTTTTTTATTTTCTATAATTAATTTTAAACGCGAACTTCCTTTATACCACCAAAAATGACGTTGTTTTTATGTCACTGCACCAATGCTTATATACAGTCACATTACAAATCATTTAAGTAAATATAAAACATTAAATATGTGGAATCATAACCATACAAAGGTGGAAATAAATATAATTTTTTTATTTTCTATAATTAATTTTAAACGCGAACTTCCTTAGTCACATTACAAATCATTTTGCGATGTATATATTGCAGACAGATCTAGTGGGCTAGGAACAAGGAGGCCCATTCGTGATAAGAAATCACCTGCCTACTTGGGTGATTACTTTCAATGAAACCAGTGGCCCAATTAGGAGTCCAGTTACGGTTGCGTGTAATTAGAAAAAGTTAAAAGATAAAGAAAGGAATTGTAACAGAATAGATATATATAACCCACGAAAGGGGTGTGAGAAAATATAGAAAATTGTTGGACATTTCCCTCTATTTTCTCTCTCTCTCTCTCCTTATCTGATTTTACGTTTCTTTCTTATCTCAAATCTAACCCTTACATTTGGTGCTTTCATCAACCTCTTCCTCCCGATCATGGTTGAAAATACACGTATGCGTGAGATGCAACACCGATTGGAAGCACTGGAGCAGCAATTTCAGGCAGCTGAACTGGTATGTGAATAACAACATCTGAATTTGCAGGAATCTCAAACTCAACTGCATGATTCTCAGCAAAAAATCCAAGAATCTCAGAATCATTTTCACTAAGATCTGAATCGTTTGATTGAATTATAACAGCACAACCACAGCATATTGGGCTCCAGTCCATCAACGGGGCCCACTACTAGTGGAGAAAATTCCAGATCTCGTCAGGTCAAATTAGACTTTCCTCGTTTCTCATCTGGAGATCCAACCACATGGATCACAGTTGTTGAGAGGTGATTTGCATTTTATCAAGTACCTATTACAGATCGTTTGAATTTAGCAGCATTTCATCTTGATGAACCTGCTGCAAGTTGGTTTTATGGTGCGGATCAAAATGGCTTAATGCCTGATTGGCGAAAGTTTTGCACGGCCTTGCTGCGTCGTTCTGGTCCGTCAGAATTTGAAGATCCTGCTGGAGTTTTGGTTAAAATACAACAAAATGGATCGATTCTTGACTACAAGTCCTCTTTTGAGAAGTTAGTAAGGTTCTAGGGTTATCTGCCACACTATTGAACAAAATTTTTATATCAGGTCTCAAGCCACACATTCGTCGTTCTGTTTTGACCCACCGACCTAGGGATTATCATGAAGCCTTCTCGTTAGCAAGGGTGTTCGAAGACCAAGCTACTGATCACAGATTTGCACGTTCCTAGCAATTTGTGCCAAAATCGGGAAATCCACCACTCCATGCTGCCTCACTCGACACTACTCCTATCTCAGCCATACCAATTCGTCGCTTATCTCAAGCAGAAATGCTACAAAAGAGGCAGAAGAACCTTTGTTACAACTGTGATGAAAAATACTCTTTTGGACAGAAATGCAAAGGACGTCCGACACTGTTATATCTTGAAGGTGAAGATGAAGATCCTGATCTGGGACCTCTGCAGGGACCGGAAGACAACCATGAGACTGAAGTGACACCTGAAATCAGCTTTAATGCCATGTTTGGCAACCGTAGCTCAAAATCATTTCGCCTTACCGGATCTATTAAAAGCAAAAATGTCTAAATTCTGGTGGATAGGGGAAGTACCCACAATTTCATTACTAACCGTATGGCTTTGTTTCTTGGTTTAACATTACATCACATTAACCCTTTCCAAGTGCAGGTGGGAAATGGTGACGTTTCTTGTATTGGAGTTCCTTTGAATTTGCAAGCTAATGAATTTATTGTGGACCTATCTGTGCTTGATCTCAAAGGTGCAGATGTAGTTTTGGGTATCGAATGGTTGGCAACTTTGGGCCCTATTATCACAGACTATGCACAGATGACCATGTCCTTTATCCACTACAATTCCATTATTATCCTTCATGGGGACCACTCTGTTTCATCCTCCCAAATCTCTAATGCACAATTCTATAAATTAGTATCCCAAGATTCAGTTTCCTCTTATTTCATGTGTCTTGACCGCCATGATTCAAGAACTTCTTACCCAATTCCAAGATATATTCACTATTCCCCAAGCCTTACCCCCTGACCGTAATACCAACCACTATATAAACCTATTCCCTAACTCCAAACCCATACAAGTTCGTCCCTATAGATACCCCAACTTTCAGAAAACAAAGATTGAAAGCATGGTCCTTGAAATGCTAAATACTGGTGTGATATGGCCCAGTCAATCCCCTTTTAGTTCCCCAGTTCTTTTAGTAAAAAAGAAAGATGGGACATGGAGATTTTGTGTGGACTACAGGGCATTAAACGCCATCATAGTGCTAGATAAATTTCCAATCCATACTGTAGACGAGTTGCTTGATGAGCTACATAGTGCACGAATTTCTTCTAAGCTGGATCGTAGATCCGGGTACCATCAGATCAGGTTGAATCCCTTGGATGTCCATAATACTGCGTTTAGAACCCATAATGGCCATTTCGAATTCTTGGTGATGCCATTTGGCCTTTCAAATGCTCCAACAACATTCCAAGCAACTATGACCAATGTCTTTAGTAATTTCTTACGACGGTTTTTTGTTATATTTTTTGACGATATACTCGTGTATAGTCCGTCTCTCCACACTCACGTTGATCATTTACAGCAAGTGTTGCACACACTTCAGATTCATCAATTCTTTGTGAAATAGTCTAAATGCTCATTTGGGTGATCAAGTGGGCTAGGAACAAGGAGGCACATTCTTGATAAGAAGTCACCTTCCTACTTGGGTGATTACTTTCAATGAAACCAGTGGCCCAATTAGGAGTCCAGTTACGGTTGCGTGTAATTAGAAAAAGTTAAAAGATAAAGAAAGGAATTGTAACAAAATAGATATATATAGCCCACGAAAGGGGTGTGAGAAAATACAAAAAATTGTTGGACATTTCCTTCTCTTTTCTCTCTCTCTCCCTCTCTGATTTCACGTTTCTTTCTTATCTTAGATCTAACCCTTACTATATATATATATATATATGTATGTATTTATGTATGTATGTATGTATGTATGTATGTATGTATGTATGTATGTATGTATGTATGTATATATATATATATATGTATATATGGGAAAATATTTTCTCATGTTGCATGAGAATTCAATTCTCATGTTGTGACCCTTCAATTTACGTGCAAAGCTTTTTTTTTTAATAAATGTGGGCATGAGAAAATCACTAGTTGTCATTAAATTTTCATGCAACATTAGAAAATCAAATCCATATATATATATATATATATATATATATATATATATATGGTTTTATAAGAGTTATGTTGTAGGAAAAGTGATTGTGTAATGTTATGGAGATTCGTTTTGCGTGCCGTGATTTTCTTTTTTTCTTTAAAAAGTGTGAGCCCCACAAAATGTTGTGTGTGTAAAAAAATTTATTGTGTCATGTTAAATGACAAATGCAAACCCCATATATATATATATATATATATATATGTATATATATAATATATATATAATATATTTATAAATAATAGATATCCGGGTCAACCGGTCCGGCTAGTGACCCAATACCCCAACCGGGTTGATGCCCGGTCCGGGTTTAACAAATAATAGCGCATTGCCTCATCAGATTTCTTTTCTGCTAAGATTTATTTTAAAGAGGTGTTTGGATTTTTCTAATATGTTTTCCTTTATAATTACAATAATGTCATATAATTTTCATTTTTTCTAGGGGCTCTGTTTTTTTATATTCATAAAGAAAATGGTTAATAAAATTTATTTCTTACTGTTTCCTTCCCTAAATGTTGAATGCGAAAAATAAAAAACAATATGTTAATAATTATTAAAAACAATATCAAAGTAAAAATTAAAACAGAATTTTCCAAAAAAGAGAGAGCAAAAACTACAAACCGAAAACAATCTAGATATCATCAAAATTTCTCAGCCATTGTAGTTCCTTTTGTAAAAAAAAAAAGAAAAAAAATTCTTTTCACTAAATGAGAGTTGTCAACTTGAGGTGGTCACTTTAAACATTGTCCCAGGAGGACGAAACCAATCGCGCGTTGTCTCACACGCACGAAAAAGAGGATATGTGCTAGGGCAGAAATTTCCATGGCGAAAGAGAGGGAGTTGTCGCGAGAAGAGGAAGACAACCTACTTCGGAGTACCAAGAAAGCGAAAGGCGAACTAGTGGTGGACTCCTTGATGGACGATGAGATGCCAGAAAAAGGAAAGTCCCTGGAAGAACAGGAAACCCCACCGGAACCTGTGAATCCTGAAGCTCATGTCGATTCTGAAAAATCCCGCTCCTAGAGAGACTCCCTGATGAAGAATTGCGCAGAGAACAAGGATGTTGACAGTGAAGATGAAGACTGGATTTCGAAGCAAAAAAGGGAAGACGCTTTTGATGAAGCCTTGGAAGGGAGGTCTGAGAAATGGCAACAAGAACCCGGTGTTCGTGTCTACACAGTTGCAAGCGAAATCCATAAACGGGACTGTGAGGAGTGGAAAAATGTCCTCATCCTAAAACTCATAGGGAAAAAGTTAGGTCACCGCTTCCTGATCAGCAGACTCTTGCATCTCTGGAACCTGCAAGGGGAATATGAATATGCTGACTTGGAAAATGGCTACCTCTGGATCAGATTGTGGGAGGAACAAGACTACAAATTCATGGTACAGGAAGGGCCATGGATAGTGGCAGACCACTATGTCTCCGTGCAGCGATGGCGCCCCATGTTCAATCCTTGGAATGACCAGTTCAAGAAGCTAGCCATCTGGATTCGTATACCAGGTTTGCCCATGGAATTTTACAAATCCCATCATCTTAGGGACATAGGTAACTTGTTTGGAAATATTCTTAAAATTGACTCTAACTCTATTAGACAGAGTGTTGAAAGTGACAGGGAAATTTCTGATAGAACTAGATTTGCTAGACTTTGTGTTGAAATTGATCTTAGAAAGGAACTACCTGCCAAGCTCAGAATTGTTGATGAGCTTTTCCCTATTCAATATGAAGGACTGCATATGATTTGCTTTACTTGTGGTAAATTTGGCCATCGCCGTGAGTCCTGTCCTCATGCCCTCAAACCGATTCAACCACAAGGTGATGCCCACCCAGCCCAAACTCAGTTGAGCTCTATGAACACTTCTCCTAAACAAAAATGGGACAACCCTGAACTTTCCAGAGGGGATTGGATGCTTGTTAGTAGAAAGCCAAAACCAAAAAAATCTAACCCCAAGCAACCCTCCAAACAGGATAAACCTTCTAACCCCTCCCAAGCATCCCTTTCTAAACAAGATGGAAACAGCTATTCGGCTTCTGGCTCAAGGTTTGAAGTGTTCAAGGGCCCCATATTGACGGAGAAAACTGTTTCTCATGATATTAATCAATAGTTGGTTCAGGAACTAGTTGAGATCAACACTGTTGTAGAAGGAAAATCACCTGCTACTCATCAGCCATTTAGGAAAATTCCTGAAGTGACAAAAGTTAGATCAAAGGCCAGTCCTAATAAGCAAAATAAAGGTAGCCCTCCTCTCTCAGCCAGGCCCGGATTAGGTGGAAATAAATCACCCAAAGGGACTTCTTCAAAAACAACTTCATCAACCCCCTCTCAACCCTCTCACCGTAACCAACCCCCTGTCCTAGGTCCTATTATTTCCTCACACCCTAATCCTATCCTCCCTACAAGTTTTGATTCTTCCACCCTACCCTTGTTGAGTCTCATTCTCCCCCTACCAATGCTGGGGATAAATTGAAAGAGAAGCCCCCAGATGTTCTCCTGCTAATGAAAAGCTTCTATCAAGCCAATAGGGAACCCATGGCTTCAGATGATATCACCAATCTTGGTGCTGGTAGGGCGCTCCCGAAGGCTCTGAACTAGGATCTCCTCCCTAGTTTTGTTCTCTTTCTGTATTTGTTTTTCCAATGATTGTGTGCTCTTGGAATGTCAGAGGAGCAGGGAAGAAGGGTCTTTCCTCTCTTATTAAAGATTTAGTTTTGCAGAACCAGATTCATATTCTTGCTTTGCTGGAGACTAAAATCAGTGGCAGCAAGGCTGATAAAATCATCAAACAGTTTGGTTTTGACAGCAACTTTAGAAGTGAGGCTATTGGATTCTCTGGTGGCATCTGCCTTCTCTGGAATAAAGATGTGGTTAATGTGGAGATTGTGGAATCTCATCAACAATTTATCCACTCAAAGGTCAACTGGAAAGACTTCAACAAATCTGAACACTTGACTTTTGTGTATGGTAATCCTAGACCCCGTGAGAGGAACACTCTTTGGGACTCTATTTGTAGCTTGGCTGACAATACTCCTGGGCCTTGGGCTCTGTTAGGAGATTTTAATGCTTACCTTAGCCCCACAGAGAAAGCTGGGGGTGGCGATGCTAACTGGAAATCCATTCAAGACTTCCAGGACTGTTTTGAAACTTGCTCCCTCATTGACATTGGCTTTAAAGGCCCCTCTTTTACTTGGAGAAGAGGTAATGTTCAGGAGAGAATTGACAGAGCTTTGGTTAATGAATCCTGGTTAATTGCTAATCAGGATAGATTCCTGAATCATCTTCACTTCCATGGATCGGACCACAGACCCATTCTTTTGGGGGAATCATCTCATAGAAATCAGCTGGTGGGACCAAAGCCTTTTCGCTTCCTTGCTGCCTGGCTTACTTGTGATGACTTTGGGGATGTGGTTAAAGCTAGCTGGCTGCCTAATTCAGAGTGGAACCTTGCTAGTACTGATTTCCAATCTAGAGCCTCTTCTTAGCACCACTCTTCCTTCAAACCTTTGAATAAAATGAAAAGGCAGCTTCAAGCTCGCATCAAAGGTATTGATTCTATTCTGGACAAGGGACCGGATCATGCTTTGGAAGCTCTCCATAGAGAACTCTGGCATGAACTAAATGCCATCTATATCAGGGAGGAGATCACTTGGTTTCAGAGATCAAGGAACAACTGGTTGGCTTTTGGTGACAAAAACTCCAAATTCTTCCATGCTTCCACTGTTGTCCGTAGGAGAAGAAACCACATAAAGGCTTTGAAGGGTCCTGATGATGCTTGGATTGAAGATCCAAGTTTGCTTAGCTCTCTTGCTCAGGATTTCTTTCAAAAGTTGTACAAGGAAGATAACAACACGAAACCGAGTTTTGTTCTTCATGGGGTCTTCCCCAAGCTAAACTCAACTATTTTGTCTAGGCTGGGGAAAATTCCTAGTGAAAATGAGATCAAACTTTCCTTCTCCAACATGAAGCCTTTCAAAGCTCCAGGTGTGGATGGCCTTCAGGCTATTTTCTTCCAATCTCATTGGGAAGATATTAAGGAATCCGTAGTCTCTCTGATTAGGAAGATTTTTGTGGACCCCTCTGCTGTCCAGAGCATTAATCAAACCTTAATCTTCCTTATCCCTAAAGTAGAGCACCCTGAATATATATCTGAGTTATATCTGAGTTCCGCCCCATCAGCCTGTGCAATGTGATTTATAAATCTCTGACCAAGTTGTTGGATGATAGGCTTAAACCTCACATGAACTCATTGGTGATGCCTAATCAATGTAGCTTCGTTCGTGGCAGATTGGGGGATGATAATGTAATTATTACCCAAGAGATTATCCACTCTATGAGAACCAAAAAAGGTAACAAGGGTTGGATGATCATTAAAGTCGATCTTGAAAAAGCCTATGACAGAATCTCTTGGGATTTTCTTCTTGATACTCTCTCAGACATGGAGCTTCCAGCTAATATTATTGAGATCATTAAATACTGTGTATCCACTAGCACCATGAACATCTTGTGGAATGGGGTACAAATGGAGGATTTCAAACCAACCAGAGGTCTCAGACAAGGTGACCCTCTATCTCCTTATCTTTTTGTGCTTTGCGTGGAGAGGTTGGCTCATCTCATCTCGGAAGCTGTTAACCAAAGAGCTTGGAAACCTATAGTCTTGAAGAAGAATGGTCCCCCTATATCCCATCTCTTTTTTGCAGACGATCTTCTCTTGTTTACAGAAGCCTCTCACAATCAGGCTTAGACCGTTAATCAGGTCCTCCATCATTTTTGTGCAGCCTCAGGTCAGAAGATAAACATTTCTAAAACCAAAGTTTTCTTCTCTCGAAATGTGAACCATTTGAGAGCTTCAGAAATTAGCCAGATTTTGGGTTATGCCAGCACTCCTGACCTTGGCAAGTATTTGGGTATTCCTATTCACCATCACAGAGTAGGAAAATCCTCCTTCAGTCACATCCTTGACAAGACTAATAAAAGGTTAAGCTCTTGGAAAATGTCTTCCCTCACAATGGCAGGAAGAGTCACCTTAGCAAAATCTGTTTTAGCTTTTCTCCCTGCATACTCCATGCAAACCTCCTCTCTCCCCTTTGGTACTTGTGATTCTTTGGAGAAGAAAATTAGAGGTTTTGTGTGGGGTTCATCCCCATCAAAAAGAAAAGTCCATGCTCTCCCTTGGAACTTGTTGTGCAAACCTAAGGGTGAAGGGGGCTTGGGTTTCAGAAACTTAAAGCTCACTAACCAAGCTTTCTTGATGAAGATTGGTCACGGCTTGATTACCAACCATGATGCTCTGTGGGTTAGGGTGCTCAAAAGCAAATATGGTGTTGAGGACAAAATTCTTCCTCAGATTAAACCCTTCCAAAATGCTTCAAATTTGTGGAAGGGACTGATCAACTCTTGGCCTCATATGCTTAGTGGGTCTAGAATTATTATTGGAGATGGCAACAAAACCTCCTTTTGGAAAGACCCTTGGATTCCAGATTTCCAAGCTCTCTCAGAGTTAACAACTATTGTCATCGATCCCGATGTGTTGGAGTGGAAAGTATCAGATGCTGTCTCTAGTACTGGTTATTGGGATTGGCATAAATTTCAGCACCTGTTGCCCCAACTTGCTCTCCATAGAATTGCTGGAATATCCCCCCTTCCTTGTGTAATGGCCAGGATCGTGTTTCTTGGGCGGGTTCTAATGATGGAAAGTTTTCCATTAGCTCTGCTTACCACCTTCTCACTGGTAGTTCCCCCATGAATCCAACTAGGAACTGGGATTTCATCTGGAGCTGGAAAGGCCCGGAAAGAATCAAAAAATTTCTCTGGCTCCTCAAAGGAGAAAACTTGCTGACTAACAAGAGACGTGTTCTTAGACACAAGTCTGAAATTGATACTTGTCCTAGATGCCTTCAAGAGAGTGAAAGCTGCCTCCACTTGGTTAGGGACTGCTCTTGGTCCAAAGAGGTTTGGAAATCTCTCATCCATCCTTGCAATTGGTCTCACTTCTTCTCCCTTAACTTCTCTGATTGGCTCTTTCACAATTTGTCTCTCTCCCCTCCCCTGCTTATGGATCAAAATTGGCCCCTTCTGTTTGGAGTTGTCTGCTGGAAACTTTGGGCAGGCAGAAATGAATTGGTTTTTGATAACACCCATCCTGCCGTGGAGACTCTTGTTAGGAGTGCTCTGAGTCTCAAGCTAAACTTTCTGGAGGCTCAAAAGCTTCTCTGCAAAGCTGGTTTGCATCCTAAACCCAGGGAGCAGGTTCTCATTTCTTGGAAATTCCCTGAATTTGGCTGGATCAAAGTGAACACTGACGGCTCCAGCTGTAGTGGTGGTGCTCGAACAGGCTGTGGAGGTGTTTTGCGAGATGCTTCTGGGAACTAGATTAGGGGCTTTTCTAAAAATCTTGGACTTGGTACTTCGACCATGGCTGAGCTATGGGGTATGCTTATTGGTTTGGATCTGGCCTGGAATCTTGGATACATGAAAATCCACTTGGAGGGTGACTCAGAAGCTGCCCAGAAGTTAGTTAAGGATGGTTGCCCCCTATCATCCTCTCTCCAATCTAGTGTTGCAGATTCATTCCCTCCTTCATCGGAATTGGGAAATCAAAATCACTCACACATATAGAGAAGGCAATAGTGTAGCGGATTGGTTTGCTGGCCAAGCTCATCTCCATAGTTGGGATACTATGATTTTCAGCACCCCTCCTTCAGATTGTCTGCAGAAGTTGCAGAATGACTTTCAGGCCATCTCTTGGCCTAGAAACATAGCAATTAGCTAGTTTTGTTTTTTGTTGTTTTTACTTCCCTGTATCTCAAAAAAAAAAAAAAATTGTCAACTAACCACTTCATGATGAATACTAACAAGTAAAAGCGAAGATTAGCAAATTTTTGGTGGTTTTCTTAGCGCAATCAGAAAACTATAAACAGCTTTACATAATAAATTAAGGAAAAAGGTTTTGCGTAACATTTTGTTAATCATAACTCTTTTTCTTTTTTCTAGTCTATAAGGGGGTGTTTGTATTCACTATCGGATGTAACAAGGATTATCTTAGAGAAATATAATATAAATTTAAATATAAAAATTATTAAAGGCCTATTACTTATAATTTTAAGTTTCTGGATTGAATTAATTTTTTTACATGGTATTAGAGTTTCTATGATTACGAGATTATGAGTTTGATTATCGCCAACTCTCACTCTCTAGTAAAATTAAATTAGCACAAGAGACTCTTACGTGAAGAGTATGTTAAAAGAAATATAATATAAAAATCAGTGAAGATTCACATCTTATAAATTTAAGTTTTTATGTTGAATTGGATTTTTACATATCTCTTAAAGGTTTTATTAATCTCATGTCAAACGTGATAAGTTATCTCATGTAATGAGACGAACTTGTGTGCTCCACCACTTGAAAAAAAAATGTAGCACAGTTATCGAAGGATGTGTAGGAGAGAAACTTATCACATGTAGCATATCGCAAGAGGAAGGGCTTGGGATCCCATTATTATTATTATTATTATTATTTTACCAAAGATATAGGTAAGATATACATTCAAAAGGTATTATGTGGAATGTTGTATTTGGAAAGCACTAAAATTTGTAAAATAATTGATTTAATTTGAAAATCAAATTTATAATTAAGGACTTATTATAAATTTTTGGGTATAAGTCAATTTGAAAATAAACTAGTTTTTGTTCAAGAATCAATAAAAACGGAATTGATTTAATTTGATAATACTATTTTACATTTTTACCATTATAATACAATTTTCTTGTGGAGAACGTTGATTATCTGGCATGAGAGGCAAAACAAAATAATGATAATAATAATAATAATAATAATAATAATAATAATAATAATAATAAGTGTGATTTCGTTTATCAATTAAAATCAAATCAAATCCATGTATTAAAAAACAAAAAAAAATCAAATCCTGAAAATCATACCATATTTAATTAGATTTACAAATCTGAACAATTACATATCTACAAGACTGTAAAAATTCAATCATATCTTATTTTTTCATATTTGTGATTCAAGATCTTACATTTAAATCAAACTAAACACTATTTCTTATATAAACGTTCTAATTTCACATGCAAAAAATGTGCGATTTCGTATATTTATTAAAGAGTTTAGTATTTATTTTTTTAAAGGACATAAAATTGTGTCATTTTAAGTAAAAGAAAGAGATACATAATGAAAATCATGAAAAAAGAAAATGGGTAGTTTTTTTATAATTTAAATTTTAAATAAAAAATACTATTTTTATTTAAATTGACCATCCTTAAAAAAAAAACAATTATTTTTTTTCATATATCAATGCGTAAAGATTCAAAAAATATATATACATATCACAATTTGAGAAAAAAAAATTAAAAACGACCATTCAGAAGTTTATAGTCAAGTGTGTAGCAACTTTAATAATGGAGAATTATATTTACAAACTTTTACGAATTATATTATGTATTACGGGTAGTATATATTAAGTATGTATTACTCGTAGTATAATATGTACATATTACTTGAATATGTACTACCCGTAATACAATATATATATAATGCAGTTGATAAGAATTTGTATATTAAAAGTATGTAAATATAACCATCCCTAATAATAATTATCAGCATAAGTTATTACAACCAGTTAATTCCAGGACCACTTTTTACTATAATAAGCAAAAACTCAATATTATTTAAAGAAATGCCGAATGCTCTTTGCAAAGATCGAATTTCAGATTTCACTCTTCCATTACAATAGTGCAACCCAAGAAGATATGGTGAAGGCTTCCTTCAAATTAGTATTTTTGTTCCTCATTCTTGCCATAGAAGCCTACAATGGTACTTGTTTAATTCCTAGTTCTCCCTTTGATTATGCGTGTAATATATTACTCCTATGTGCTTGTTAATTATATTAAAATTATACTCATAATATTAACTTTGCAGGGGTTTCATTCTCAACGGAACCATTAACAAAAGCAAAAGTTTTGGATGCATTTTCATGCCATGCAAACCAAGATTGTGTTCGCCATACGCAAGAATGCCATGGGGTTGGAGAACCTCTTTGTTTTGACGGCTATTGCACTTGCTTAAAACCAAGATCTTCCTTCCGCCATGGACAATCAAGAAATGCTTTAAAGCAAGATGTGATTACTCATTAATTAGAGGTTGAAAGATTCAAATGTCTAGATAAGAGACTCTGATCTAGAATAATATAGTTTGAACATATATGTGGGTTCATGCTTTAAATTTATAAAATATTAATAATAAAACGGATCATGAGTCCCCCGTCCATTTTTTATTATTATCACTTGGGTACACAGACAGCAGTTATCAATTTGTGTTATTTAAAGATAATAATAATAATACATTTAAATTAGGGTTTTATAATTCTCATTTAACATGAGAATTACAATTTTCCTACACACCCTTCGATTTCCGTGCTGACATGAGTCTTACATATAATTTTTTCTAACACATGGGTCCCACATGCTTTTTATCTCTACAACATAAGATTTAAATTCTCCTTTCAACATGAGAATTATAAAACCCTTTAAATTATAAAATAAAGCTTAAAATGTGTTTGAAATAACTATAATGGCTAAGTAATTTTTTTTGTATAGTTTAATCTTTATGACATTTATCTCTTTTCATTTTTAAAAAGTTTGCATATATATAATATTTTCCTAGAGATAAATAATTTCACCTACCTTTATTTCATGTCTGTTTTACCTATCATTTTTCAATACTGTTATATCAGAATATCAACTAATTAACCTTTACCATTTTTCTCTCCTCTTAAAATTCTAATCTAACGATATTGAATAATAATAGGCATAAAAAGAAAATAGAATAACCTATTATATTTTCCTATTCACAAGGTTTTCAAATTTATTACCTCCATAGTATTGTCAAAGACTATGACACGCATCCTTTACCTCCGAATCTCCAAAAAAATCTAACATCACTGTTAATCCATCATTAATGCACTAGCATTTATAATTAATTTAAGGGAAAAAAATTTCTGAAATAAAATTATAAGAGGGATCCACAAATGATTGGAAAAAAATAAATAAAGATGGAACCAACCTCTATTATATGTGTGTGAAAAGATAAGTTATTCCATGTTGAATAAGATAAATATAACCTTAATTTAAACATTTCATTTACAGTTTGACATGTTACTTGATTAGGTTTTCAGTTTTTTTCTCCTTAGACATGTCTCATCTATTAGTCCATAGAAAGCAAAGGAAAAAAACTATTGAAGATATATAACACACATCCTTTACCGTTTTACATTTTGTTTATAGTTTGAAACATTAGTTTGACTTATTTACCAAAATAAAAAAGAAACTTATTTACCAAAAAAAAGAAAAAAAAAGAAACATTAGTTGACTAAGTTTTCAAATTTCTTAACTCATGACCTTATCAATTTGTTTTTAAAGTTCTCGACAATTGCAATCCCTAAAAGGACTTTAATAATAGTGTTTGAATTCATTAATTCACTTCCCAAAGAACACCTTAACGTCACTGAATTTATTATTAATGCAGCAATATTTCTAATTAACTAAAACATTTTGTTTATAATTTGAAACGTTAGTTGATTTTGGTTTTCAATTTTCTTATCTCCGTGGACATGGATCTCATCTATGTTAAATTCATAATCTAGAAAGCAACAGAAGAAACGTTTTATCCCTATAAGAATTTTTCTTTTTTTTGGTATGCTATCCCTATAAGAACTTTAATAACTGTCTTTGGATGAATTCACTTCCCATAAAA
This sequence comes from Gastrolobium villosum, assembly GCA_032173675.1. Taxonomy (NCBI): domain Eukaryota; kingdom Viridiplantae; phylum Streptophyta; class Magnoliopsida; order Fabales; family Fabaceae; genus Gastrolobium; species Gastrolobium villosum. The sequence continues at coordinate 11,896 of JAVKPL010011460.1, read as the reverse complement.
CACCTGAACATCATTATTAAATCATTCATAATGCACCAACATTTCCAATTAATTAAAATATTTCGTTTTCAATTTGGAACGTTAGTTGACTAGGTTGTCAATTTTCTTACCTCCAACACATGCAGTGTTATTAAATCCAATCCAGGCATCGATTCGATCGGAATACTGGGTCACTGATCGGACTAGTTGACTCGAATATATATAAATATATAAAAGTATGAACATATAAATTTATATAATAATATTCTTCATATCTAAAATGAATTAAACAAGGTTCATTAAATATGCTCAAAAATATGAAGCATAAATAAATACACGCTATTTCTATATCAATTTAAATTACAACTCAGAATTTCCATAAATATATTTCTCAATAAACATTGAACTCGATCATATTTTTCAATTCAACTACATTAAAATGACATATGTCACATTCTCTTAATTTATTATTCAGGAAATTACTTCAGTATTGGAAGCTGAAATTTGGAGTTATTGTAGAAGAGTATACTAGCAACTAAAATTACAAAATATTTTTAAAATGAGTCCTACATTTTTGTCTGACGAGATGAAACAATTTTGTTTTTTTTTTGAAAAGAAAAAAATACATGACCCGACTCGGTCACCGGTTTTGATCGGGTTTTGCCGGTTTTATCCAAGGCATGACCGATCCAATGCTTGACTTAAACCGATCTGATGATCGGTTCACCGGATTCCTAATCGACCCGGCCGGCCACGATTTACAACAACACTGACACATCGACGTCATCATTCGTATAGAGAAAATAAAGGAAGAAATAGTCAAAGATTAATGACACACATTATTTATCGTTCTTGGATTTTTATTTTTATTTTTTTAAAAAATTAACTTAGTTGACTAAGTTTTCAAATTTCTTGCACCTCATCCATGAGTATATAGAAAGTAAACAAAGAAACAATCAGAGACAATGACACAAATTTCTTACGGTCTGATCCACGGCAGACTTTAATATTAGTCTTAACATTTTATTTACAATTTGAAATGCTAGTTAATTAGGTTTTTAATTTTCTGATCATCCTATCAACGGACTTCACTTATATATTAAAAGAAGTTGGAAGTATAACCTCCCTTTCAACAAAATATATATATATCAAGTAAATATGAATGTTTGAAAATTCATAATTAGTGAGGGAGTGTTTATGACAAGTGAGAAGGACTATATTCCTTAATAACATATATGAGAGAGGAACAGATTTGTATCCTTCATGATTTTTCTTTTACAAAGTTATAGGTAAGATATATGCTCAATCGATCTCATGTCAATGTTGTATTTGGAAATCATTGAAATTTGAAATAACTGATTTAATTTGATTTGATTCGGAAATCTAATTTGTTTAGGACTTATTATGAAATTTTGGGTGTAAGTCAATTTGAAAATCAACCCTTTTGGTCATGAATCAATAGAAATGGAATTGATTTAATTTGATAATACTATTTTACAATTTTACCATTATAATATAATTTTTCTTGTTGAGAAGCTTGATTGTGATTAATTGTGAGAGAGAAGTCAATAATAATAATAATAATAATAATAATAATAATAATAATAATAATAATAATAAGTGTGAAATGGTTAATCAATTTTAAATTCAAATAAAATCCTGAAAAATCATACCACATGTATTTAGATTTATAAATGTGAACAATTAAAAAATAACAATTTAAGATTTACTTGACAGAAAAAGTTAAATTGATTCTCATTTTTTGTATTCCTAACACAAGATCTTACATTTAAAACAAATCAAATACAATTTTTTTCATTTCAAACTGTTCTGGATAGTACTCACTTAGGCCCACCAGATGGGCTCCATCGCTTAAAGCCCATATCTAGAACCTTATAGAGGGCACCAATGGCAAGCCATAGAGGCTCACGACTGGGACATTCCCCATCCTGCACTGCTGCCCCACCACTTACAGGGAGCAGTTTGATGAGATAGTTCATGGGCTGACCAGCCCAAGCCCCATGTAAGAGAGGGCTCTTCTCTCTAAATACCCCTCTCACACATGGAGAGGGGATCAACTTCTTCTTCCTCACTCCTCTCATATGCTGTCATACACCCTCCTTTTGAGCACATACATGAAAGCTCCGCTAGTGTCTTGGCCTCTACCATTGTTACTATGGAACCCCTATATCAACATATTCCACCCTTCATGGGAAACATCTATGTACCACTATGAGTACATTGGCGCCGTATGTGGGAAACCGTACATTCCGATTCCCATTCCCTCTGCTGAAAGCTATCAAAAGACAACGCATCCTCAGCTCTTACTGGTGAACAAGAAAACAACGAAGAGCCAGAACTCAGGAAAAAGTGCTTGAAGAACATAAGAGAGATTGAGGAACAGAGCTTGAAGATCAGGAAAAGGAATGGAAGATAAGAGAAGTTCCAGGAAACCATAATGTTAGAGCTCAGAAGTTTGGCGATCAGAAGTGTGGCACGCGAGAAGATGCACTTACCAGAAGTTTGGCGTTCACATGCCCTCGGCATGAAACCCTTTCATGTGTTACAAGCCTCTTTGGAGTTCATGACCCACTTTCTCCCAAATCTGGAGCATTTTACAAGCAGCAAGTTCAACATTTATGAGTTCATGTTCAACATTTACAGAATTGAAGAATAAAAGGTGGGTGAATAATAAAAAAGTGATTAAAATAAGAGAAATGTTATATTTTACAATCTCTTATAACCAAATATTAACCGCTGATTTCTGTCAATATAATGATTATAATTTATTGAGAATTAATAATTAATTAATACATATGACTCAATAAATTATAAACGTAATATTGACCAACAAAATCAACGGTTAAGACTTAGTTATAAGAGGTGGTAAGCGAAAGAATTATCAAAGGCAAATGACATACATCATTTACGGTCTAGTCCCCACAAGGACTCTAATAACCGTCTTTGAATGCCAAAAGAACACTTTAATTGACATCATTATTAATTTATCATTAATGCACCAACATTTGCAATTGATTAAAATAGTTTACTCACAATTTGAAATGTTAGTTGGCTAAATTTAAAATTTTCTTATCTCCTTGGGCATAAACCTCATCATAGTAACAAAGAAAATGGTCAAACATACATAAACCTCATATTTCAGTATATAGAAAACAAAGGAAGAAAGACAATGGCTTGCATCAATTACCGTCCCATCCCCAAAAGGTTTTTTAAACCATCTTTTAATGCATTCACTTCCCAAATAATACTTTAACAACATTGTTAATTCATCTTTAATGCACCAACGTTTTCATATAATTAAAATATTTTGTTTATAATTTGAAACGATTACCTCCCTGCACATGGACCTCAGCAATCAGTGTATAGAAACGGAAAGATAGAATTGTCAAAGGTAAATGGCATGCATCATTTACCATCCAATCCCCACAAGGATTTTAATGATAGTCTTTGAAAGCATTCACTTATTAACTAATAAGTAGGGGCGAAAGTGGGTTGGGCTGGGTCAAGCTTTGCCCCGAAAAGCCTAATTCTACGTCAAAAAATTTCAATTTGGCCTGATCCAAGCCGAGTATGAGTCTAACTGTTAGCCTGACTTGACCTATTTATAAAAAAACAAATGGCCTGACTTGGCCCGTTAGCCTGTTCATTTTTAACTTCTAAGCAGAACCATGAATCAACTTTACAAAATACTGAGATTCTGTTGCTACACCAAAAATCATAATTTCAACGTCCAACCAGAATCATGAATTATAACAAAACTCATATAATATGCATTTAAGTCATTTTCAAAAGTAAAATGTTCAAACTAAATAACATATATTTCATCAGATGCAACAAACAAATTCATATTATATAAATTAAAATAACTACATGAATCCAACAAACACATCATGATGCTTGTAGTAAGTATAACTTCTCCCATAAATCTTTTAATTTATTCATATACACAATCTAACATGTTAAGATGTTGGTTCCTCCTACATAAGAAATAAAGTAAGGTTTCTATTAAAATATAATTAAATATAATTAAGTTATAAATAATTGCAATTGATTAAATTTATATCTTTTATTTTTTATTCAAGGCATACTTACTCTATTTTATTTTATTTAAAATAAATAGTACAATATAGGCCGACCTGTAGGCTTATAGATCCGGTCTTTTGAAAGTGGACCTACGGCCTTTTTATTAAACAGACTTTTTAATGGCCCAAACCCGACCTATTATATAAAATATACTAGGTCTGGCCTGATATAGGCTAATCCGTAGACTCTTGTAGGCGGCTCGACCCAGTTTCACCCCTACTAATAAGTAATGCACCAATATTTTTGTAAGAACTCGCACCGCTAATTAAGGTAATTAGTAAGTTAATTATGATAATTAGGAAATAATTCCATAATTGACCCTAATAATTATTAATGGGCTTAGATAATTATATTGAGTGAGTAAAAATGCTGCAAGTCGCTTTTCGGAAGAAAAGCGCAGATACCGGTTCTGCTACTCGGTATAAATGCGTACCGGAAAAGTATCCCGGAAAATTATAACGAATGCATGATAATTACTAGAATATTATGTAGGACTTGTAAAACAAGTTTCAAGTCAAAATGACGTAATCTGATGCCAGAACTGATACTGGCTATGGAAAAGCGCGTACCGGAAAGGTGCTCCGAAAAATAAAATAAAAATATGAAAAATCTTAGAAAAATGCGTAGGTCTAGAATCCGAAGTTTGAGATCAAGATCTTTTACTTTGCGATTAAGGCTAATACTGTGTGATTAGTGGCTTGTGCCTATTTATACAATAGTTGCACACATTTCTAGGTCATTTGTAGCCACCTACGTAGAGAGCACTTGTTGTTGCAGCTGCCACTTCTCTTCTTCTTCTTCTTCTTCTTCTTCTTCTTCTTCTTCCTTCTTCTTTCCTTAGCCAAGTGATCACCTTTCATGCTTGTTTATGACATTTGTGAAGGTGAGAGTTAATCTTGGGGCTGCTTTGTGGCCATCATTCTGAGTGGAGAGGTAGTTAGTGAGCATGAGTTTGAAGCTTTAGTAATGGCTACTTTGTGGTAGTCATTGTGAGCTTCAAAGTGCCTTCTTGTGGTGCAAGAACCCACCTTGAAGTGCCATTTTCGTACTCCTACTTAGGCTGAGTTTGAGGAACCTTGGAGAGCTCCAAAAGCACTGCCTATTCTGTTTTTGAGCTTTGGTAAGTTATACCAACTATGATCATGGGTTTAAATGCTTAAAAATGGAACCTTGATGCATGTATTGAGCTAAGTTAATAACTTAAGGGTGGGGTAGGTTAAACACACCTAGAAATGCATGTTTAAGTGCCTTTAATCGGTTAAAAAGTTGAACCTATGGATTGGATATTCACGAAATGCAGAAAATGCATTCTGTCGTGAGATATCCGGATATTGTCGGGCAGATATCCGGATATCAGTATCCGGATATGATATCCGGATATCCATATCCGGATATGGGGACAGCAACGAACCTGTTTCGGTAAAAATTCGATATCTTGAGCTACAGAGCTCCAAATCGAGTGCCGTTTGGACCTATGTGTAGCTAACACATAAGGCTATAACCCTGTAAAATTTCGTAGCCATTGGATAAGTGGTTTGATCTCAGTGTTACTTTAAAGTCGCGTCTTGGTTGCTGGAAATTCAGTTGGCAGCAGTCACTTTGCGAAAATCATAACCGGAGTTATACAACTCCGATTGAGGCATAAAGTATATCGTTGGAAACCTCAAGATGTCTAGTTTAACATTGTAAATATTAGAATATTAATATTGATATAATTATTGGTCTAAAACAGATTGTGATTCTGCTGTGTTTGGACTTTGAGTTTGTGCGAACTCTTGGCTTGGATAGCTAGCTTGCAAGGTAAGCTTTCGTGTCCTCGGTTTAGCCATTTTGATGTTCCACCATGTCCCATGGGGATGGGTTTATGCATGTTGTGTTACATGCTTTGATTATTTTGGAAATGCTGTTGAGCTGTTTATATGTAATGAGCTATTATGATATGCATGTGGTGTCCACCTAGACGGCAATCCTGAGTATGTAGTACATACAAGATGGAGAAGCATGTGGGTGAGGTGCAGGTAGTATCCATGTACTCATGTAGGCATAGACGTATTCCTACATTTCTCTGGCCAGTAGATTTGAAAGCACACATGACATGATTAATTGCTGCATCGCATGATTTTAGAACTTATACTGTAATACTGTTTTTGAACTTATATTACACATGTAAGTGAGCTTGGGGTGGAGACTCCTTGAGGACCCCTTGTCTTACTGAGATTTCTTGTTAGAGATCTCACCCCACGTTTGGGGACGCTTATTTCAGGATCAGGTAATGTTGAGGGCTCAGGTGGCAGGAGGCCAGAGCTGAGCTGATAATTATGCTGACGTGCTGGTTGTGGATTGCTGTTTATTTGACTGCTGTTATGTTTTCTGCTTTATTTATGTTAAGTTTATGTTGAGACTATTTGTGGGCATTGTTGCCTTATTTGGTGAGCATGGGGTTTGTCCATGCCACATGATTGTTATCGTCTTATTAAATTAATGTTGTAATTAAAGTATCAGGATTTTGACCCAGGCTACTTGTGTAGACCTGTGGCTTTAGATACTCACCTATTATTTATATATGAGGTATTCCAGTTAGATGTCTTGCAATTTACATACAGGCAGTATTTTTATGAAAATGATTAAGTAATCAAGTTGGTTAAGTTAATGACGTCATAATTGAATTAAAGAAAAAAAGTTATTCCGCATTTTAATTAAGCGTGGCTTAATACGATAGTGTGTTAACAATCCGGGTTAACACGGGCTGTTACATTTTATGGTATCAGAGCACTTTCTAGGGAAAAGCCTGTATGTATTGCAATAACTTAGGATGAGTCGTTGCGTGTCTACTTTGCGTTCTCTCTGACTGGTGTGTGTTATGATAATGCATATGTGACCACATGGCGTGGGCCTGATCAACTCATTCTTTGTGTAACTTGTGCAGAGTCATGGTGCCACCGAGGAGGAACACGAGTACTAGTGAGGATCAGACGGATCCTGTCCTGGCTGCATTGGCTGAGATGCAGGCGGCCCGACTAGCCGACCAGGAAGCCACGAGGCTGGCGAACCGGGCGATGCTGGACGCAATTCGAGATGCGAACCGGCAAACCACGGCAGAGGTTCTGGAGGAGAACCGGATGGCCAACATGACGATGATGAGGGTCATGTTGGAGGAGTTGAGGGCTGGTCCTGCTGCGGGCCAGGGTCCTCCACCACCTCCACCGCCGCCACCGCCTCCACCTCCGCCTAGTCAACAGGAGGACACCCAGAGCCAGATGGGTGAGGGTAGTCATTTGACGGGGGCTATGCAGACTATCCCCGTACTTGCTGAGGATCGTGACGAGATCGATCGCCGGCTGAATGCTTTCCGTAAGCATAAGCCACCTACCTTCGACGGATCGTATGATCCCATTGCTGCTGCCAGATGGCTACAGGCGCTGGACAAAATTTTCCGGATCATGCAATGCACCGATCCGCAGAAGCTGCTGTTCGCCACGTACATGCTGGAGGGCGAGGCCCATGAGTGGTGGACCAACCTATCTCAGGTCTACGAGATGCAGGGTCATGTGATGACGTGGCCATTCTTCGAGGAGAGCTGTTGGTACAGGGCTCGTTGTCTGTTGACGAGTACCTGGCCAAGTTTAATGAGCTGGTCAAGTTCTCTCATTTCCGCATGGCGAGACCGACTCCTATTTTTCTGGCGGCCAAGTTCCGGAGGGGACTAAATGAGGATATTGCTGGACATCTCGCCGGTTCTGCTTCGAGAGACTTCGGAGCGTTGGTGCAGCAGTGCCGCGACATCGAGGACTACTGCCGGGCGAGACAGGCCAAGAGGGCCAAGGTTGAGGTGCCGCAGAGCGCTGGTAGTTCTACTCCCTGGAAGAACAAGAACTTTGCCAACAAGGGCAAGGGCAAACCACCGTTGGCGGCTAAGCAAGCGCCGAATCAGTTCAGAAAGACTGCTGCTCAGGGGAACACAGCTAGACCTCCTGCTCCCAGATGTTCGGGATGCGGGAAGTCACATTTTGGGTCGTGCTCTACCGGTCAGCTGATTTGCTTCCAGTGTGGCAAGGAGGGCCACTACTCCAGAGATTGCCCGACGGAGAGTTGCTGCAGTGCAGGCTGTGCCATTGCAGATGGTTCCTACAGGGGCACCAGCCGTGCCACCTACTACCGGACGAGTCTACACACTCGATCGTCAGCAGTCGGACAGAGCTCCGAACCTGGTCAGAGGTACTGTTACCATTGGTGGATCAACTGTTGATGTTTTGTTTGATTCCGGGGCAACGCACTCTTTTGTTGCTACCCCTATTGCTGTGGGGCTTGAGTTGCCCAGTGATGTGCTTTCTCCACCGATGCGGGTTACCACCGCCACCGGAGAAAAATGTTTGACCTCCACTGTTCATCGCGATGTAGCGTTTCAGTGGGATGGCCGTGACTTCTCGGTAGATCTGATAGGATTACCGATGGCCAACCTTCAAATTATTCTGGGCATGGATTGGTTGTCCAGAAACTGTGCAATGATTGACTGTTGTGCCAAGAAAGTGGTGATGTCTCCGGGTGGGTCCACAGCCAGTTCCTCACCGTTCATTTCAGTCCTGCAGGCGAGGAGGGCCTTGAGAGCAGGGGCATTTGGCTATGTCATGTTGGGAGGTTTGGTGAGTGGGACACAGGAGGATCTCACTGGCATTCCTGTGGTGAAGGAGTTCCTCGAGGTGTTTCCTGAGGAGATTCCTGAGTTTCCACCACAGAGGGAGATAGAGTTCTCCATCGACCTATTGCCAGGTGTGGGGCCTATATCGTTGGCTCCATACCGGATGTCGCCACCAGAGTTGGCGGAGCTGAAGAAGCATATCGAGGAGCTTTCAGCGAAAGACTTTATTCGGCCGAGTGTGTCTCCCTGGGGAGCACCGGTCATTTTTGTGAAAAAGAAAGATGGGACCATGCGGTTGTGCACCGACTACAGACAATTGAACAAGGTGACAATCAAGAACAAGTACCCTCTTCCACGCATAGATGATTTGCTGGATCAACTCAGGGGTGCTTGTGTGTATTCCAAGATTGATCTCCGGTCCGGTTATCATCAGATATGGGTAAAGCCGGAGGATGTCCCAAAGACAGCGTTTCGCTCGAGGTACGGGCACTACGAGTACTTAGTGATCCCGTTTGGACTCACCAATGCACCCGCAGTGTTTATGGACTACATGAACAGGATTTTCCAGCCGTACCTGGATCAGTTTGTGATCGTCTTCATTGACGACATCTTGATCTACTCCAAGACGGAGGAGGAGCATACCGAGCACTTGAAGATTGTGTTGCAAGTGCTAAAAGAGAAAAAGCTTTATGCTAAGCCGTCGAAATGCGAGTTTTGGCTCAAGGCGGTTAAATTTCTGGGTCATGTAATTTCTGCTAATGGAGTTGCAGTTGATCCTAACAAGATTGAGGCCGTGATGGATTGGGAGAGGCCCAAGACGGTTACAGAAGTGAGAAGCTTCTTGGGTTTGGCAGGCTACTATCGGAGGTTCATAGAAGGATTTTCCAAGATGGTGCTACCGACGACTCGCCTTACCCGAAAGGAGACTCCATTCGTGTGGACACATGAGTGTGAGGAATGTTTCCAGGAGTTGAAGGAGAGATTGACTACTGCTCCAGTGTTAGTCCTTCCTGATCCTGCGGAGCAATTCGAGTTATACTGCGATGCCTCTGGTAAAGGACTTGGCTGTGTGCTGATGCAGAAAGGGAAAGCGGTTGCTTACGCTTCAAGACAGTTAAAACCTCATGAGGAGAACTACCCGACTCACGACTTGGAGTTGGCAGCCATTGTTTTTGCTTTCAAGATTTGGAGGCACTACCTGTTTGGCATGAAGTTTGCTGTATTCAGCGATCACAAGAGCCTGAAATATCTGTTTGACCAGAAGGAGTTGAACATGAGACAGCGTAGATGGATGGAGTTCTTGAAGGACTACGACTTTGAGTTGAGGTATCACCCTGGCAAGGCCAATGTGGTAGCCGATGCTTTGAGTCGGAAATCCGTGAGCTTATCCAGTTTAATGATGAACGACTACGAGGTGATCGAGAAGTTCAGAGACTTGAGAGTGAACTCCTTGTTTGGGGGTGCACTACTTGAGATGGAGACAGCAGAAGTGATTAATGAGCTGATGGAAAAGATCAAAGAGGCGCAAGTGCAGAGAGAGTGTCTGGATTATGTGAAAAACCAGGACGATGTGTCTTGGAACGATGATGGTTTGCTGCTGTTCCAAAAGAGGATTGTTATTCCTCGAGGGCCATTGACTGAGGAGGTTATGGCAGAGGCTCATAAGGGCCAGTTTACTATCCACCCTGGTGCCACAAAAATGTATCAGGACTTAAAGAGAAATTTTTGGTGGCCGGGCATGAAGAAGGACATAGCGGTCTACGTGTCCAAATGCCTTATTTGTCAGAAGGTAAAGATCGAGCACCAGAAACCGTCTGGTAAACTTCAACCTCTTGAGATTCCACAGTGGAAGTGGGAGAGTATTTCCATGGACTTCGTGGTGGGATTGCCTAAAACTCAGGCTGGTTGTGACTCTATTTGGGTCATTGTGGACAGATTGACCAAGTCTGCCCATTTTCTTCCAGTGAAGGTGAGCTTCACTACAGAGCAGTTGGCCAAACTATATGTCCGTGAGATTGTGAGGCTTCACGGGGTGCCCGAGAGTATCATTAGTGATAGGGACCCGAAGTTCACATCTCGGTTCTGGGAGGCGCTGCAGGAGGCTTTTGGTACGCAGTTGAGATTGAGTACCGCCTATCACCCTCAGACTGACGGGCAGACTGAGCGGACCATCCAGACATTGGAGGACATGTTGAGAGCTTGCACGTTGGAGCAGGGTTTTGCATGGGATAGGTACCTTCCGTTGGTTGAATTTTCTTACAACAACAGTTTTCATGCTAGTCTGGGCATGGCACCCTACGAGGTGCTGTATGGGAGGAGGTGTCGGACCCCTACCTGCTGGTCTGAGGTTGGAGATAAAGAGCTTTTCGGCTTGGACTTTGTCCAAGATACTACCCTACAGATCCAGGTGATCAGGGAAAAGTTGAAGCAGGCGCAAAATCGCCAGAAAAGCTACTATGATGTCAAGCATCGACCACTGGAGTTCAGTGAGGGTGAGCACGTGTTTGTGAAACTTTCACCTGTCACCGGTGTTGGACGGGCACTCGGCGTGAGGAAGTTGAGCCCGCGATTCATAGGGCCCTACCAGATCCTTGGTAGAGTAGGACCAGTTGCCTATCGACTCGCCTTACCTCCGAACCTCGCCAACATCCACGACGTGTTTCACGTGTCTCAGCTTCGAAAGTACATAGCAGATCCTTCGCACGTGGTGCAGCCGGATGATGTGGAGGTTCGGGAGAACCTAAAGACTCCCGTCGGACCACTCAAGATCCTCGATCGTGGCGAGAAGCAGTTGAGGAGCAAGATCATTCCGATGGTCAAAGTACAATGGTCAGGAAGAACTCCTGAGGAGTGTACCTGGGAGCGAGAGGATGAGCTTCTCCGACAGTATCCCGACTTTCGAGACAGGTATGTTTCTGATTTTGAGGACAAAATCCTTAAAAAGGTGGGGTGAATGTAAGAACCCGCACCGCTAATTAAGGTAATTAGTAAGTTCATTATGATAATTAGGAAATAATTCCATAATTGACCCTAATAATTATTAATGAGCTTAGATAATTATATTGAGTGAGTAAAAATGCTGAAAGTCGCTTTTCGGAAGAAAAGCGCAGTACCGGTTCTGCTACTCGGTATAAATGCGTACCGGAAAAGTATCCCGGAAAATTATAACGAACGCAT